>DVZL01001713.1:0-16919 GCA_018236625.1 Lasaia peninsularis
AATTGAACCCGGGACCCCACGTGGCTAACGGTCTTAACAGGCGACACCTGTACCGTTACACCACAGAGGCGACAACAACAACAACAACAATAACAACAGAGGTATGTAACTAATATTATAAATATGTACATTATGGAGCTTTGATTGTTTGTTTATTGGAAGGGTTCTAATCTTCAGAAATACTGGACAAATCCTGAACATTATTTCACAATCAGAAAGCTACACTATACCTGCATGATTGCTATAGGCTATATTTTGTTATGATTGAACAAAAAGTTCAGAGAATAATGGCATATTTATATTAAATCAGCGGAAATTTGGCAAGAAGTGCCTAATGCTAACGGTTCGGTACAGACGAACATAATGTTCATCAAAAATGTTGGTCTCTACCACCGGACTTTTTGTAGAACTAATCACTATTAGTTTTACAAAAAGTCCGCGGTACTGTATAGCTGTATTTTATATTAGAATCACTAAAAAGGTTTTCTTTATTAAATGAAAGAAAGAGGTTGATGTGTGAAGTTGATATGTGAAGTAGACATGTCTTTTTCATGAACAACACATGAATCTATATCAAAATAAATTATTTTTTAATCATGATACTTTAACGAAGATAATATTGGTCTTTTCCAGTATGTTATTTACCCACCCTCGAAACTAGAACACGACCATTGCGAACACTGACACTATTGTTATAGGAATTGGTGAGGCTGGGATGGTAAGCCTCATGCGTGAGTAAGTTTACCGGCTACCCTTCCCTCCAAACCAGAACACGACATTGGCGAGCACTGACACTATTGTGGCAGGAATAGGTAAGGCGGGCGAGTCATTGCAAGACTCTACCACCTAGTCAATGTCACGGTGTTGGTGATAATGGACCCTGTGCTCGCCTTTTACGAGATGCCTGGGTGGAAAGCAGTTCGCCTATTCTACAACGGCGCCCGGACCGACACGGAGAAAATTAATTGTTAATAGTTAATTATTGAGATTTACCAATCTGAGGCCTCTCATCGTTTATATCAATATATATTAAAAAACTGTTACTAATTTTAATTTTGATAAGATTTTATTACCCTGTGATAGCGGGTTTCGAGTCATGTTTGTTCAACATATAGTTAAAAAATAGTAATTGTGTAATTGTTATAGTTTTGATTGGTATACTATCTTTAGTTAGTACAGTCGGACAACGACTAAACCGATCCGGGAACGCACATACCGATGCAATGTAAGTGAATATAGTTAAGTTTATTATTGAAGTTGTCTCTACGTTATGCTTATATATCTACAACTCGTAAGTCCAGTTGATTAATCTATATAAGTAGCAGTATTATCACGCCTATTATCCCCGAAGGAGTAGGCAGAGGTGTGCTAATATATCCACGACTCATAATTCCAGTGGATATACATGAACACCCACGATTAGCCAAGGTACTAGGGTTCTAATGTGATAGGTGGCAAGCCTATCGCCACTTCAGGCAAATTCCAATCACAGACAATGTAATGCTCACTCAGAAAAATCTGAAAAACATTCAAGAAAAGTTGCCCGACCTGGGAATTGAACCCGGGACTTTACGTGGCTAACGATCTTGACAGACGACAGCTGTACCGTCACACCACAGATTTATTAAGTTTATGAATTAGTCGAGTGTCAGTCGGAACCATTCTATTATGTGATATCACTAATCTGCCGATGCTAGTTTTAAGCCTGTACCGATTTTTTTGGAATTGTATTTTTAAAAATAATAAAATATAAACAAGCACCGACTACGGATTTAGATTTCGGGTTTCAACTTAGGATGGTCATTCAGACGATTGGATTATTATAATGCGAGTTGATGCGACTGTAATTTCTGAACTACGAAACTTGGAAAAAATTACAGCATATCTGTCAACTATGTTTTATCTAATAAAAATAGTAAATGAAATCAGACTGCGCGTTCATGAATTATAGCTGAATTTAGATGTTGGATTTATTCCTCCCACGGAACCCCCTTAAGTAAACGCGATAGAAAGTATCCTTCATCCTAGGATTATAGGATGTAACCTCGGAACATAGGATACCCGCTAGGCAATTTTGAACGATCGGTTTAGTAGTCTTAGTGTGAATCGCGGCCGGGATAGAGATCGACAGATACACAAAAAAAATCCAAAAAAAAAAAGAGTCTGCCGCCTAATTTTAGCCACCTCAGTCTATTTTTTTGTAAATATCTTTAATGTATAGGATTCACTCATCTATAGTTTTATTGTATAGATAAGGTTCATAATATACTAATTATTATAAGCATTTATTCTATATTGAGTTTGTCAGAAGAAATAGGTATATTATTTAAGCATAACTCTACTTATTTTTCTGTATTACAACTTTTTTATGTAATCCCTATTAATATTATAAATGCGAAATTAATTCTTTCTGTCTGTTACGCTTTCACGCCTAAACCACTGAACCATTTTTGATGAAATTTGGTACTTAGAGAGTTGATCGTGAGGAAGAACAAAACTACTTTTTAACCGACTACATTAAAAAGCGGGTATGTTTTTACGCAATAAGTATTATAAGTCGAAAAAATGTCTGCCCTTTGAAAGTTGTTTGTGTTATTAAAATAATTCACGCGGGCGAAGCCGCGGGCTGAAAGCTTGTTAAAAATAATTAAAAAGCTCAAACTGACGTAGCTTCAGTTGACCATTAGATTTTGTGCCTCACTACTTACATACACTCACTGTTGCGATAAACTCGATTTCGAACAAATAATTATTCTACCATTTTCCTTTCCATACCCAAAGGGCCCCCATTATTAAGACAGCACTGTCCGTCCGTCTCTGTCATTTTGTATGTCTTTCATCAGGCCTGTATCTTATGAAGCGTGATAGGTAGATAGCTAAAATATTCCCATATGATGTATTTCTGTTGCCGCTGTAACGACAAATACCTATTAAATATACTTACTTTAGTATATACAAACAAAATCACACAATATACTCTATATACTTACATGAATTATATTATTGATGTTTGTTTGTTGTCTTCACATCACACATCAACAAAATCACAGTATTCAATGAGTATTTACAGCAAATAGTACTACAATATAATAATTTACTTCATTTTCTAATAACCATCGTCATGATTTTACGACATATATTTATGTTTGCCTTAAAGACGCATTTATTATTTTGATGCGATTTTATATGAAACTTCAGTAAGAAAACGCTTCTATATATCCGTACTAATATTTAAAACTTTTGGATTAATTTTAATACCATAATATTGGCTTTTTAATTCCGAGTTAACATAAGTACCTACTATCCGTACTAATATTATAAATGCGAAAGTAACTCTGTCTGTCTGTCTGTATGTTACCCTTTCACACCTAAACCACTGAACGGATTTTGATGAAATTTAGTACAGAGATATAGGTGACCTTGAGGAAGGACATAGGCTACTTCTTAACCGACTAAATTAAAAATAGGGTATGTTTTTACGCGATTAGTATTATAAGTCGAAAAAATGTCTGCCCTTTGAAAATTGTCGGTATTAATAAAATAATTCATTAGGAAAACTAATAAGTTATATAAATAATACCTAAAGACTTGATCAACAATCCAGTAAGCTTTATTCGTTTCGATGCTTTTTAAAATCGAATTTTCGGTTAGTTTTCTATTTATTAGAAATAAATTTAAAATTAAAATAAATTAAATAGCCTATTTTATATCATCTACATCACAATTATTAATTTATACCATCTACAACACAATGATTAATTTATATCATCTACAACACAATGATTAATTTATATCATCTACAACACAATGATTAATTTATATCATCTACAATGATTAATTAAACTGTACATATACAAATACTCAAATAACTTAGTTATACTTATGAGACACACGCGTGTATACGAAGCAGTACGCTCGTTAAAACTGAATGGACACACCGACAAGCCTATCGCTTGTTTCCTGTGATAACAACCCTGACTTAATTAGCTTGTTACATACACTCGTACAAAATATTATATCTGTGGATTCCGTTTCATATCAATCGGATACAAATACAAACTATCGCTAATATAATATATTATAACAATTTTCCTGACAATCTTAAATCACTTCCGCTGAAAAGATTTCGTAAGAAGGTATTTACTTACTATAGCATAAATGATTATTTTAAAGATAAATTTAATTAAAGATAAATTTAAGAGAAAACTTATTATAGCATAAATTATTATTTTAAAGATAAATTTAAGTAATAAATACATCAAAGTAATATTGATATAGTTTAAATTTGATTAAAGAAGTCATGGCTGCCAGGGAGTTTGTTTCCCTGTTTCTTGACTGGCTAGGTTTGGAAACGGTGGTAGTTTATGGTAAACAGGGTTAAAATAAATCGGGTGAAAATTATTATTTATAAATAATAAGATGTTTAGTATTAGTATACAATATATAATTAATAAGTAAATATAAATTAAGTATTAAAATAATATTTGCACAACACATTGTGGTAGAATATGTTGGTATAATTAACAACTTTTGTTTTGTAACAACTGTAAGGTAACATAATGTAACGTAGTATAATATATCGCAACGGTTCTACTTTTTAATAATAATCTCAATTATCATTCTGTCTGTTGAGTGTGAAAATGTCGCTCTCATTGACCGGAATCACAATTCATCTTGTTGTCTAGTGATGCTTGACACGACGTGACTCACAATGAGGCTTAAAAGTACAGGGTTTGATTTCGATTAATGAAATATATAACTCCAACGACATTGAAATCATTCGATGGTATTCAAATACATCACACTTTTACATTCTACAAGTTTTCCTTTTTCCTCTATTTCTCCAATCGCATCCCAATATTAAATACTGTTTGCTATTTGTGACTGAATATGTGTTGCAATTTATTCATTACTTTAATAAATATGTTTAAATTGGTCCACTATTTCTTTGATAAATTGTAGGCTAGTTTTACAACAATACATAATAAAGATAACATTACCACGACAATAATGTAGTCACTACCGCTACCACAAACATAAATTGTGTTTAAAAACAATAGCCGTTATTGAGGCGTTAGTTACAAATGCGGCAAGAGTAGGTAAAATTTGAATACCTAATGCATACATGTTTAATGTAAACCTAACACTTCTTGAAATAATACGAGTTAATAATTTTAATAAAAAATCAATTCTGTTTTATAAAATTGTAGACAACTTTTATGAAGCAGCACTTAATCCTAAATATATGTTTTTAAATTCTCAAGTCACGGTTATGGCGGTGATCCCAACCTCGGCGAGGTGCTGGACTTTAATAAGAAGAAACCTTCATACAGTTGACCAAGACATCAAGACCTCGGTACCGAAACTATGGAGGCCGATGAGCCCCCTGAGTCTACGGTACGTAGATGTTGAACCACTTGTTGTTCCCTCCGCAGGTCGAGTAGATATCCATAGTTTATTTACGTGATTGCACAGTGTAGTAGAAAAAAGTAATATTATTTTTCAATTCCCATACAAAGGTGGTCGGCGCGCGGCTGCAAATTGGTTGCTATTGTCAATTTGGGCAGTGCGTGCCGGCGCGCAGATGAAATGTTTATTTTCAATTTCCGACATTTTCGCCGCGGCCGCCGCAGGATTAGGTTATGAAACAACGACACTATCAACCAATAGTTTAAAAGAAAACATGGGACTTGGGGGCCACTTTAATGTCGGAAACTAGCTTTGAGCCCAGCTTCGCTTGCTCTTGTTGAATCTGCTAAACTGAACTGTGGTCTAAAGTCGTCTGTTTAAATATCTATTAGTTAGGTATAATATTTAATGTTATCCTTACAACTGTGTATTTTAATAAAACGTATTCCATATGTTATCCTGAGTTATAGGCTGTCTAATCCTAAATTATATTTAAATATATCCAGTCGTTTTAAGGTTAACCCACACTTCCTTCGCGATGTTACCGACAGCTTCTTAAAAAATATTTTTCTACCACTGGGACGGAAAGCGGTTCGAAATAAATAATTTTCATTTCATTTCGAGCTGTACGAAACGATGTTAGTTTCTTTCCCAATTTCCAACTCCGTCAAGCAGAAAAATATCGTACTTTCCTCGGGTGGTGAAAATGAAAGCCACAGATCAGACAACATGTTTGATCAGATAATACTCTGAATTTGCTCGGTGCTACCTTCCCTTACTGAGCTTCCTTGATAAAATAAATAAACTGCTTTATAAGATCCATATGTTTCAAGGTTCGTGTACGTTCCGAAATTTAAATTACTATAATGATCCATTCCATCCATTGGTTGATGTTTGCAATTTCTTAACTGCGAAACTTATGAGCAACAAAATTATGGGACAGACTACAGTCAGACAATCTACACATTGTGTATCAAACAAAATAAGAATAAATAAAATCGGATTTTGGGCTAATTATTTACATTTTGACTTTTACGGAAACCTCTTAAGTAAACGAGACAATAAGTGGCCTTACGCCAGACAAATTTCATTAAAATCGTTTCAGTGGAAGCGGTCAAGTGGACAGCACTTGGCGATGGCAAAACAAATGCTTAGCACTTGGCGTAAAGATTTTCTAAGCGTTTTGTTTCATAAGGCCCTATAAGTGAGGGCCGTGTGGCGCTACTCCAGACTAAGACACGCACACATCTCACAGTTGCCAGTACAGATGACTAGTAAGGCAAGAACGATAATAAAAACTAAAGGTAACCAAGCCAAAGCCTTTATAAAGTGTGAACAGAAGCCTTATCGCCTCATTAAGATCGGAGGTCACAAAAGCTAATCTGCTCTCACCAGCTCCAAGCGCTGCAAATCGTAACGGCTCGACTGTACCGTATAATCCCACCTTGATAGCCGTGGTGCACGATTTCCAAATCTCAAGTTTTTTCCAGCAACAATATAATCGACTGACTCATTGATCGAGGTAGACCCTTGATCAATGTGGTGCACACTCTTGGCATCGATCTAAAACGAGGCTCGGTTTTGATTCCCAATAGGTATTGTTGTTGTTGTTACGTATTTTTAATTTATATTTACGTCAGTTGTCTTGCGAGGTAGGCAGGGAGTATCGAGTGCCAAGTGTCAAGGTTCTTGCATTATTTCGATCTATATATTATATATTTTATGTATATGCTGTATGATGTTAAGCCTCTCTTGTAAACTGTACTTTGGCTTACAAATCTGAACAAAATTTTCTAACACATAAATTCCGCAAACACATTGTAGTTAATTCAATTTATATTATTCGTATCAGTTTCTATAAATAAGTGACAGTGGGCCGCAATCGATATTAACTTACCTAAGATTCAATATCCTGTGACGCTCACTGCGATACAAACTTAATTGAGCTTCAAAGTATTCATACACGTTAGGATTAGAAATGTTAATATCGGAACGGATCAAAAGAGTTTGTTCATAACTTCCTTTTTAAACATAGTTTTTGTGCCTCTGTATCTTGATTAATCATGAGATCCATCTGATTGTTCATTTCCATAAGAAAAGCTTCATCAATCAAAATTACATATTTGAAAAACTTGTCATTGTAAAATACACAGACATTATTTCTAATCCCAACGTGTTATGTATGTGTGTATGTGTGTATATATTATGTATATGAGTACACGTAGACAAATTGCTCTAACTAGGCCCGATACTAGACATGAAAACAAAGAAATCGTCGATACCGATAATAAAAAGTTTCCGATGATCAGTTCAAAATATAGAGAAACCTATGGCAACAATAGGCTACCCTGCAGCACGCCGACAACAACAGCGACACACGAAGTACGTAGGTGGCACGCGACCGCATCGGGGCGCGGATGCCGGCGCGTTACAGGAATACCATTAGTACGGGAGCGGGCTTATTAACTGTCGCCTTTAATTAAATTATTAGAAATCTCTACACGAGCTAATTAACGAAGAATTCCAACATTTCGGTCCACCTATCGGGTATTAATTAAAATTGACAAAGCCGCGAGCGTACGAGAGCGCTCGCCAAATATCGCCTCTATTAATGAAATGATCACTCGAAACTAATTAAATTACGGAGGTAATGGTGCATGCACGTGATACCGCCGCTCCGGACGACAATTACGACCACATTTTTTGCCTAAAAAGCTAATTATTGTTCAGATAAATGTATTTAAATCGCTTTGTATTAGATATGCAATTTATGATTTACAAACTCGTCGTATAAGAGGCGTTCAATCGGATCTAAACGGGTATAACACTTACTCTTTCGACGTTTCATGTGTATGTGTGTGTTAATAAACACATTAGTTTCAAAACTTAGTTCGGGGGGCGAAGTGTCCCAGCATCAGATGGACTACGTTGCTGCACAGAGGCTGCGTATATTTTACCATTTCTTTAAGTTATTCATTTTGCCGTACGTATTTAGATAGTCTCGCCAAACCGACTTATAGACTTATTCGGATATGAACACATTTTTCACTAAAATATTTTTTGTATGCAAGTGTTTTTGTATGCAAGCAATTTCCCGTGTTGGTCCGGGTCCTCCGTGTAGAATTGACCAACTGCCTTTCTACCAGGCAATTCGTAAGAGGCGAGCAATGTTAACTGGTTCACTACCAACATGACCACTGGTGGTAATAGTGCCGTGCAGCAACTCGCCCGGGTAGGGATCCAGCGCCTTACCTATTCCTGCCGCCATAATGACATTGTCGTATTTCGGTCCGGATGGTAGGGTAGCCGGTAAACTTGCACATAAGGTCTAACATCCCGACCAAAGGACAACGGCGCACCTAAAACATCTATGGTGTCTATAGGCCGCGGTTGTCTCTTACCATCAGAAGACCCGTGTGCCTGTTCGCTGTCTTATACTATAAAAAAAAGTTTTATAAAAATGAAGGTAGCTTCAAGGGAAAAAGAATGTAGTCTAAATATAGATTAAATAACCCTAAGCATTTTAAATAACATAAGTGCGGCATTTCCCACACGACGGACATGAAACCGCCGTAACGGCGTAGGCACGGCGGCGGCGAGCTCTAGGCGCAGCGACATTAAAATGAGTCATTATAATAAAGCTGATATGTCCTCATAATTAACTAAGCTCAATGAAGAGTGCTTTGACGAGAAATTTTGAACTTAAAGCGAGTTAAGCGCTTCTTTTTAGAAAGTAGCTTAACGCGATGACGCTTGCGTCGTCCGACGGGAGGTTGAAGCGCTTTGTCAAATCATTGGAAATAATATTAAACAAGCCATAAAGTCATCAACATGGACTTATCGAGTTTTTATCCATAAATAACTTATAGCAAAGTAAATTTAATTGGTATAAAATAAAAAAAATAGGTTTTGAACTTAAACATTTAAAATACGTAGAATATAATAAATATTTATGGTGCATCAAAAACAGGATACAAATTGTAGGAATATACTTAAAATTAAATGATTTATAAAAACACTCTTATCGCTAATGTAAGCTTTTTGGTACCTATTGAGCCAAATTTTTAAAATATTCATTGATTCCACACTCATGTTTAAAAAATAGGAAAATACGTTCGTTTGTTTGATTATTTTTGTTATATCCTTTTTTATATTGTTTTTTTTTTATATTTGTTTGCTTACCACCGAAAAAATGATGTAATATTTTATCATATACGCTATTTAAAGGGAAGTCGGTTTGGCATAATTTGCCATATTATAACATGTTATAATTTCAAATAACAAAACGAGGTGAGCCTTCCGCGAAACTGCCGACTCTTAAAAATTGTTTTATCAATCAACTCATTAGTGAACATTCTTTGTTCAATAATTACGAAACTTAATTCTTATATAATAAAACGTATTTAAAAAAACTTTAATGCTATATCTCACATTATAAAGGTTAGATCAGTTTCGCGTGGTTGTGACTGCGCTGCAGCGCTTGAATGTCATTGTGCGCAGCAGCACTAGCGCTAATTAGACGGAGTGACAACCCACTCCTGCCATAAAGCGCTGCAGATTTATCGCCACAGATTATTTATATTATGTTTATTAGGCCCTCCGCACCCTCCTGGCTTTCCAGCTAATTGAATTACTGGGATTTTTACATGTAATTATACCTGAACAGCTTATTGTTCCTCTACATTTGGGATTATTATATTTCCAGTGAAGTTAGATAATATGATTACATAATCGGCCCCTGCGACATACATTTGAATATGATACAATTCATATTTTTTAATGGACAAAAAGTTAATTTTATCTTTTTGATGGCGAATACCAGACTCAAGTTGGTCGAGTTCCCGAGAAATGCATAATAAACAGACATAAACACAACTAGGCAAACATTCTTAGAAGAAAAATATTTTCGGGCTAAAAAAACCTGTATCTTTTTCAAATGGTTTTCAGCAATTTATATGAAACCCGTTCTCCTTGGTCACGGCATCACGTGTGTATGGCTGGGCCGATTTCACTAATTCTTTTTTGTTATTATTAGGAGAAGGTTCTTAGGAAAAAATATTAAGAAAATCTCTCAGAAATATTGAAAAATATACATTTAATTTTGCATATTTTAAAAAACCCGCGTAACGAATGTCAATGTCATTCACAGCCATAGACTATATTAAAAGAGCATCGTTTGTTCGGAAACGTGGTTACTTAATTAAATTATAATTTCTGTATGTATAATTCATAATCATAAAATATATATACTTCCCGTCACGAGAAGGCACAATTTTTGTAAACAAACTTCTTTTACCAAGAAAATATTTTTACTGCGAGACAATAATGAACTGACCATATTCAATCGAAGTAAAAATATATAGGAGTTATATGAAAGTAGTAACGTTTTTAATTTAGTCTAATATTATTTGACAACTATCGTTTATGCTTCGTGGACGCGCCGATCTCGGGGAATATAAAACTTTGGTTAGCTAAATAAACGTCATTCAAGTTTTAAATACGCACAAATATGTTTCATTGCTTTATTAAAATCGCGTATTTTGTTGTTATTATTAACTTTGTTGTTTTTTCGTTATCACTTTCTTATTGTTATTAATTTTGTTAATTGTTGCCTTAATTTTATCGTTTTTGTTATTTGTCATTGTGTATTTACTTATAATGGAATGGATGAATAATAATAATAATATCATAAATATTTATATTTTTATTCGTATTATTCTACGGATGCTTGCAGCAATCCCTTTACTAATAATTTATTAAATATTTAAAAAAATAAATACTGTTTTCCCTTGACCCAAATATTGGGAACTTCTGAACGTTTGTTTACATAATTTATACGTTCTCGTGACAGATAGCATATGTAAGCTTTGTATAGTGTGTATGTTGTGTATAAAGGTTTTATTGTAAAGTAGTGTGTATTTAAAATATTTAAAAAAAAGTTTGATGTGGACACTGACATTGAGTGTCAACTTAAAAAGAGATTGGAAGTAAAAACCTTTAATTGTCGATTTTCTATATATTAGGTAAATCAAATTGTGAGTTTTACTTCCGTAGCATCCCACATATATATACGACTGTATCATTGTATTATGTTCATCAAAGCCTAAATTGATACGACGCCTGTAAGCCGTACAAAGTTCGCAGGGTCAGCTAGTATAAAAAAGGAATAAAAGAAAGTCGTGTTAGTTACTCTATTTGTAACTCAAGAACGGCTGAACTGACTTGGCTAAAAATCTAAAAATTGGTGTACAGACAGATAGCTAATAACATAGTAACAACAGTTATTGAAAAATAACATAACAGTGTAATTCGTTATTGGCATATAGCCGTTATTGCCGTCTCTACCCCTGAGTGCGAATGGTAAGTTCGCCGGAAAAGCTTGTACTATGAAAATAAGTTTACAAAGAAAACAAAAGGGAAGTGCATATAGAAGGAAATAAATTTATGAACAAAATTGGCAACTGTCAGACTCAACCACAAAAAAATAAAAATCTCGGAAGTTTGAGCGGAGTAAAATTAAATTTTGCTACAAAACTTTGTATGTGCCATCTTAAATTACTGACATCGTATTGGCGAACTTTTCTTATTAGACTGCACGACCTGAGTAAGAGGTTTCGGTAATATTTCCTTAGGGCTCGGACACATTACACTAGAGTTTAGAGGTTCTGCAAAGAAGACCACCTCTGTGTCTATGTCATTTAAAAAAGATAACATTTAACACAATTTTATCATTTTTAAATTAGGTAATATTGCAAGTTGTTTGTTTTTGGTGTGTCTGATCTTATTTTTGATTTTGTATCTATATGTAAAGATCTGTAATTGGCTGCTTCTTGTATAAACATACATATATGCTAATGTTATTAGTTGCTAATACTATAAATAACATAACTAAAAAAATTACTTAGCAGTTGATATTTCAATAAACAAATAAAAAGAGAATAAAATAAACATACAACGAAATATAGTAATTTCGATGAAGTTTTGCTGCATTTCAATTAATTTAGGAAAAGCACACAGGTCTCCTGGTTGTAAAAGACAACTGTGGTACCCTACCCTTCGGACCGGAACATGACAATGTAATTGTGGAAGCAGGAATAGATAGGTCCGTGGATCCTTATTCAGGCAAGATGCTGCACAGCACTCTGCCACCAGAGGTCATGTTGGGAATGACCCGTTTACCCAAACCAACACGGGAAAAATTACTAGTCTTTTCTAACAAACAAAACAGTTTCTTTTCCACCGACTATTTGACATTATTTTGTTCAATTTCGGTCCCTATCGGAGTCTGCTATAAAGTTGCGCTTTATATCTTGGCGATTTATGAATAGTAGGCTCTTTAATACTTGGGGAACTCAATATCGGCGGCATCGGAGATACCCTTTAAGAATTATGTCTCTTTGGAAAACTCTTTTGGAAATAAAATATTATTTATTATACTCAAAGTAACTTAAGACGTCTTAACATAAATTTAATAATAATTCGTAGAATATATATATTTTGTTCTTTTAAGGATAAACCGTTTTTAAAGCCTTGGTGGTCTAGTGGTACGCCCTTCGGACTTTCATTTTGGTAGTCCAGATTTGAACCTCATCCTGTACCAATGAGTTTTTCTATTATATGGAATTTGTGCTCGATATTGCGACAGACATGCCACCTCGTGAGACTTTATATCGTTGGTTAACCATGGATGCATATTATGTACGTCTGCCAACCCTTTTGGGGATATTCGCGTCTTATTACGATATTTAAATGTAAATATGGCCACGACCATTATATGGTAACAGACAGACAAACAGAAAGACGGCGTAGTAAAAATATCAGGTAGCAAATCACAATATCATCTGATATAGAAGTGGGATATGGATTCAACGTAGAAGATAATGTAAAGTTGAATTCAAAAAAAGTTTCGTGTAGTTGAAACACACGTGTAGCAAAGTGGAATATTATTAATAGTTAATTTAACACTCCACTTGCATCGCATCCAGCTTATTTTGGAGCTAGAAATGTGTCGGAGTCAGCTGTCAAGTAATTAGAGCAATCGTTGATGTGGAAGGAGCGAGGATCGGGCGAATACATGCTCGGTGTCGAGTGAAACGTCTAAAGTTTGTAGCGGTGGGTGGTTGATAAATAATGAAAATTCCAAAAGTATCATGCATAATGTTCAACATATTGGATAAATATTCTTGAAGGGGTACATGGGATACAAGGAATTAGTACATATGCACGCACGATTAGCTGCCAGTATTAGTTCCCTTGGTGTGATATGTGGTAATTCCGTTGTTTTTTCCTTTACCGATAGAGCATTAATGAAATTAACTTGAGTTAAAAAAACTCATAAGTACATGGCGGGGTTCGAACATGTACCAATGAGTACCATGAGTTCGACAATGTACCACCTGAACTATCGAGAAGAGTCTCTCATTTGGGGTATCTCTTTAGTGGCGATTGGTATAATACTTTTTACTTATAATTAATCCTTTTCGTCCTAGCTTCAACCCATTTTTATGTAAGACAATATCGGAGTAGACTACATCATCTAAGGAACTTAACAAGAAATCAGGTTTAATGTCAGATTAGGTCGAACTTGAATACACGAT
Organism: Lasaia peninsularis; assembly: GCA_018236625.1. NCBI lineage: Eukaryota > Metazoa > Arthropoda > Insecta > Lepidoptera > Riodinidae > Lasaia > Lasaia peninsularis. The sequence goes on from DVZL01001713.1 coordinate 14,007, forward strand.
TTCGGGTTTCCTCGCGACGTTTTTCTTCACCGATATAGCTCACAGAATATGTACTTAAATTACACAAAACTCATTTCCATCTAGTGGGGTTCGAACCTCAACTACCGAAATGGAAGTCCGAAACTAACTGAGCCTCAGTGGTCTAGTGGTTTTTAGTTCCTCACTATTTTTGTTCCTCTCCCTTATAAAATTCAAAGGCCAGCTTAAGTTGATCTATACGTATAAATATGTTTGTACAAACTTCATCCTAGCCACTTTTCTATATCATAAAATATCGGGGTTCAACTATCTTATCTGGGAGATCCTCGCGTTTTCCTACACGGTAAGATGACTCTTTCGACATCGACACGGAAGCATCGTTACTATAAGTTCATGTTTTTTAGAAAAAAATTATGGGTACATGGCGGAGAAATCTAGACTACTGAAATGAAAGTCCGTAACTAACCAAAAGAGAATCGATGCTCTCATTTGAGTTATACTTAGCTAAATTTAATACTCATAATATCGTAATAATAGTATTTATTAATTTACTCAAACGGTATAATATTCAAATTATAATGGGTTCAATGCAAATTTTCTAAATTTAAAATATATCATATGATGATGATGATGATAATGATGTGAATCATAATATGATTGTTATCTGTTCATGGATATAATAATATGCATTTGTGTCAACAAAAAGAAAATATGTTCAGCTTCAATGTAGAAAATATTAAACATTACAGTTCATCTTACAGTAGAAGCATATGACTCTAAAATTTATGACAAATATTCTAGACCGGGCAGTCACCGATAGTACAACTACCTCATCGAGTATTAGTTCCAAGCAGATCTCGTCAAATAAATTAAAATATGGCATTCAAAATATGTTCGGCCGAGGCGAAGGCAATGCGTTTTCATAGATTTTCAGCTTTTACATATTGTTACTCACGTAGCGTGCTGATATAAGCAAAACATGGTAGTCACTTTAGACAGATTGGCTGCAATTAAGGAAGTTTGTAATTATGTTTAAAATGTATATGTTTTAAGAACAACTTCGCGAAACATCTTTTGTTCCATAGAAGAGATAGTTGACTTGGCAATATGGCTGCCATTGTGTATCATTGAACTATTATTTCTATATTATATTTATCTTGTATTATTTGCTATTTTTGATGCCTAATAAAGATTGATTTTATTTTACGTATTTTCATACAAATTTGCAAGTAATAACTGTCTCACTGATACTCGACTAGATAGGCGCTCCGAAAGTGCCCGTCCGTTCTATCTCAAGCTACAGACGGATGACGAGATTCATATATTCCATGATTTATGCTCTGAAGCATTGAATGTCAGAGACACGCGAGCATTATCTGTTAGGAGAACAAGGAAAAATCTCTCGTCCTTACACGTGAAATGCTACTTCATATTTTCCGCATAATAAATCTTGAGGGGGAGACACATCTGTCAAAAGTGTAAAATATGTATTTCTCCTAATACGCCCGTCGTTCTTGTTTTAAGTGAATAAGATGCATGCCAGCGCCTTTCGAACGGAACATTTTTGTGAGTACTTTTGTTATTCCGATTTGAGTTATACACCTGGGTTTCGCGTAATACTAACTTAAAGTAATATGATAGTTAATGAACTAGCTTACCACCCGTGGCTTTGCCAGCGTGAATTATCAAAGCCCAGAATTTTTTACGACTCATAATAATTTATTGCGTAATAATTTATTGCCTAAGTTTAATTTAGACAGTTAAATGTAGCCTGTGTGGTATTCGGATGTAAAATCTATATAATTGTAAGATTTCATTAAAATCCATTCAGTAGTTTTTTACGTGAAAGAGTAATAAGCATTCATACATCCATCTATCTATACTTACACACTTTCTTGTTTATAATAGTAGGATTGAAAAATGAGACCTAAACAAATATAAAATGATAAAATGGCAACTTATTAGAAGATCGTTACCACTGAGCTCGAAAGTATCCCGGAAATTTATATAAGTAAATATTCGCCTCTGTGGTGTAGTGGTACAGGTGTCGCCTGTCAGTCACGTGGGGTCCCGGGTTCAAATTCCAGGTCGGGTAATATTTACTGAAAATGTTTTTCATATTTTTCTGAGTAAGCATTACATTGCCCGAGATTGGAATGTGCCCGAAGTAGTACTAGTACCTTGGCTAATCGTGGGTGTTCTAGTATATGTACAGGATTTACGAGTCTTAGTTGTAGCACACCTCTGCCTACTCTTTCGGAGATAATAGGCGTGAAGGTGCTTTTTAAATATATAGGAATGCCTACTAAGCAACTAAATATCATTCAAGTAATGTTTTTTTGGTTTCAGGTTTGAGATTTTGTAATCTTTATAATTATTTATGTAAAGCCTAAATTATCCCATCGACTATTAAGCGGACTAAACAAAAATGCAGAAAGTTTTGGGTAAAGCTAGTAATAAATACAAAATATATTAGTGTTAAAAATATAAAAAAATCAAGCACAAATGCGATGCGTTGAATACAAAGAGGGTTTGAGAGCACTTGGTTGTAGTGCGCGCTCGCCTGCCTCGTGTTGAGATTGGTCATTATACTCGTGTATGTAGTAACATGAAAATATATGGAAATAGTAAAATAAAAGATAAATAAATGGTTATTAGAATTATGCAAAAAGGTTTAGTGGCTGAAGTTTTTATTTAACTTGCATTGTATGTATGTAAGTATGTATGTTTGGGTGGGATCTTAGAATTTTTTTTTTTTTATAATATAAGACAGAAACAGGCACACGGGTCTCCTGATGGTAAGAAACAACCGTGGCCTATAGACACCATAGATGTTGTAGGTGCGCCACCGCCCTATGGTCGGGCTGTTAGACTTTATGTGCAAGTCTACCGGCTACCTTACCCTCCGGACCGGAACACGACAATGTCATTATG
>DVZL01001714.1:0-16917 GCA_018236625.1 Lasaia peninsularis
TATATCTACTGGACTTACGAGTCGTGGATATACTAGCACACCTCTGCCTACCTCTTCGGGGATAATAGGCGTGAAAGGTACTTTTAGTTATAGCTGACTGCACTACTGGAGTAAACCAGTAGCCTACATTAATAGATTACCACTGTTAGGCGATAGAGTCGTTACATCTCAATGCTAATTAAAAGAAAGAAGACATTCGCAAATTATAAAAACGCTAATATTTAGGCACACTACAAATAGGTTAAGAAAGATGTAATGAAAAAAAACAAGTGTCAAAAGTTGGCGCGCATTTAAAGCCATATACAATCGTTACTTTGTAAAAAGAAAATAAACGTGCTGTTCTCGAATGCGCCATTTTTATTAATGACATAAACGGAAAATTAATTTTCCCTTACGTACCTATAGGTTTAAATACTTTAAAACTGATGTTTTGAACGTAAAACTATATCATTACGCCGCGAATGTAATAAAAGTTTTTATAATACTATAAACATACCCGCTCAACATGCAATAAACATTTTACTGTAAGTATAACTTTATGATATCCAAAAACAATACGTGTTTCCACTTCATAATGTGTTTTATATGTTACATAAACATAAAAAGAATAGACTGGTGGCCCATCAAAATGTCCTTTCGATTTAATGTCGCATAACTCATCTGCATTAACAATATTGTGTGTAATCTATAGGTACTAATACAAGCTGATACCCGCAGTTTCGGCCACGTTAATCAGAGAGCAACTTATTAAAGAACCATGAAGGGTTTTCTACCATTATTTGTAAAAACAGCAAAAAAATTAACGAAGGAAATTAAGTCGAATTCAAATATACACTTTTATGGTGTGTATCATAAAATCTATAGGTCATGATGAACGCTTGTTGAATAAGATAGGTCATACTTCAGAGTAGATGTCCTGTCTATTTCTATAATATAATAAAAATGAATCGCTAAGTGTGCTAAGTGTGTTGCTAACAACAAAACTCGAGAACCATCGAAATGATTTCGTTAATTCCTTTTTTATAATATTTCTTGAAATACAAAGATGATTCTTACGGAGATAAAAAATTGAAGGTCTAAAAGGTCCTGTGAAACCCGGTCTAAAAACAATACTTTTCTGTATTTTCATATAAAAGATTCGTAATAACACTAAAAAGTCAGTTTGAACTTTAATACCATTTGTAGGTTTTTAAGTTTTAATGGAGTGACGCTAGTATCGCATAAATACTAACGTAAATATTTGTCAATGTTTAATATACTTAATAGTCAATCAGGAATCAAATTAAAATTAAAAGATAAGTTTTTTTTTCATTATTTTGGTTTTGAATTTAATTCTCATCTCTTGAGTGCGGGCGGTACTAAGTTCGCCGGAATAGCTAGTTTATAATATTACAAAGGCCAATGGGCAAATTGTATAGGAGAAAAACCCACGGCGGACAGAACCGAAATTATGAGGTTGTATTGATAAATGCTTTTAATTTATTATGGTACGGATCGCTTGTTGTGGGTTGTGGGAATTCGAAAAAAATAAGCTTTTCATATTTTTATATTAATTTATTCAGCGTGATCAATGTCAATTGTGATTTGATCTAAAAATGCCGCAGGGGCTTCGATTTGTTGTTGATACCTAGCCCAGGGTAAAAAAAACTATACTGGCAATATGTGCGCAGCTTCCGACGGAAAGCAGCTTCCGATCTCAAAGAAAAACGACGAAGGACTGCTATGTAACATAGAAAACAAGGCGCCAGCGCAATGTGCCAGCCATGTTTGTGTGTGTGTGTGTGTGAGAGAGAGAGAGAGAGAGAGAAAGAGATAGTGGGAGGAGAGACAGCAAGATCAAACATATACCTGCCAATTTCATCATGTAAGGTGCACATAAACTAGCCAAAACCCTTTTCTATCTATTTTATATAACGGTAACTTATCTTTATTGAATAACTTATAATACGTATTTCACTAAATATTTTTGGTTTATACTTTGTTCTCCCATGGATTCCAAATAAAATAGCCTTATATAATACGAAGTGACACTATATGTTATCATTTTATACCATTTTCATTAATTTTCGCAACGGGGTCCGATTCCGCCCAGTAAAGGGATCAATTGAACCCTAAAGTGAGCAAATCGTGTTTTTGTGCTATGAGTGTTAATCGAAGATACTAATACATAGAAATACTTAAATGCCTAACAAAATAGGTTTAATAAATACCTAAATCCGGAAGTACAAACATGTATAAGTTCATCACACAAATGCCTACCTCGTCGGGAATCGAACTCGAACCTCGAGGTGGTGATGACTGATCTCAGACGTGTATGCTTCCCTCGATTAGTGGGACAAAAATGTTATAGCAATTGATTTAGCACTTAAGCAACATATAAGTTATTTACCTGGACATGATAGTTTTTTGCAGGTTTAATACGCTTATAGAATTTAGTCTGGTTCTCGTGATAATACGTGAAACATATCAAGTGATAAATTCTGTTCCAGTGGAGGTCGCTAGGCGCAACTCGAGTGTAATTGTAAATATATGCTCGAACATTGTAATACTAAGTGTTTTAAATATCCCAGATATAATTCGAAACGAAACTATAATGTCTGTAATATATATAATCCACGTAAATCTTACTATCGTCATCTTGTTGGCCTTTGCAGAATGTGAAAAATTGTTAAAAAGAAAAACCGTAGTTTCGTCCTCACATCGGTAGATTTGTTTGGTAGAGCACTTAATAACATTGGATTTTCACCTATATTCTTTTTACAAATCCAATTCAGGGCAACGTTGTTTCTCAGGTAAACTGAAAAAATCATAACAAGCTCCCTTTCTTGGGAATCGAACCCAGCGCCTCGTGTATCTAAATTCAGACACCGACTACGCCCGACCACAGAGGAGTTTGTTGTGATATTAAGTGAATAAAAAATACCAATATATCAGTAAATAACACATAATTTTCTCTGCGGATATTCTTGTAATTGACATATTGACGAGACACATTTCACTCGCAGACCTCATATTATTAGTAGCAGGGGAGCCCAGGATGCTAAATGCGTAGTCATTGGAGCGTCATGAGAATATATTCGATTTTGTAGTGTTGGAGAAAAAAAAGATTAGTGACATTTATTTTTTCTAAAAGCTAAAAAAATACAGTTAAAAGTAAACGCGTATTTCGTCTGTTTGTATTTATACATGGCTGAACTTAAGGCAGTAGCTTTTAGCAGTCTGAAATCACCGGTTTATTTAAATATATAAGAATATCGCTTCTATAGTCGATCGTAATCGGTGTCCAACTTTGACGAACGAGATCGCATGTTTAATTTCCAGGTACGGTTAATTGTTCTGAAGTTTTTTTCAGTTAATTTGTTAAGGTATAAATTACTTCACCTAAGATTGGATTGAACGAACTTGCCTTTGCAGAATGTAAAAATGAGACTTGATATCGTGGGGAGGGTACCTCTGCCTACCTTTTTGGAGATATGGGCGTGACGATATTTATTTGTTTAATCCAATATATACACTCTTTAGTATATAATTTTTGCAAATTCAAAGTTATATCACTATTAAGACCAGTATGAAATAGTAAATAACAGACTATAACAAGGGAACAAGATCTTGTAGTATTTTTATGGACGCTATTTTGAACTCAATTTTTAACGAGAGGTTTATATCCGCGTTTTATCAAACAATTATTTTGGGTTTCCTTTTTCGCTTGAAGAAACATAAATGAAAAGTTTTTAAAATATCACAAAGTATGATATATTTTTTTTTACTTTCGATTTTGTTTATCTCGTTTATTTTTCATATTCAATCGAGAAGGCCATGGGATTGCTTTTCTACTTTAATTTCTTTACTAGACACTGCATTTGACATCTCATAATCGATTAACACATATAATATATTTTTTCACAATGTCTAGCCAGCTGCGGCCTACTTCACTGACGTTTAATCGTTTTACGGTGTTTAGATATTTGTTACTGACATAGAGTGACCAATACTGACCTGAATATTATTGTATACTGACCTTGACATTTCTGCGTAATCTTTACAAGTTACGTCATACATTTGGCGCAGGATATATATCTTAGTAATACGTATTTGGGCCATGACTTACTGTCATATAACAGAACGTTCCTGAAGATTACTACGTCATAGTATAAAACAAAGTCTCTTAACACTGTCTGTTCCTATGTACGCTTAGATCTACAAAATTGTTCAACTGATTTTGATACCGTTTTTTTAAGTAGTTGAAATAATTTAGGAGGAAGATTTTTATGTATACTCTATGCATAAGGTACCCACGCGTTGCCGAGGTGGATCTTTTGTAATTATATACTAAAAAACTACCCTTTCAATTTCACCAGAATTTTGGGGTTTCATAAATCAATAAATGAAATGAAAAATGGCAAGTGTATACTGTGCAATCCGTAATAATTTGGTCAAATAAGTGGTAATTAGCAGCAGTTGCATGAATAATAGATCCCAGGAGCTTAAACTATTAACAGATGAAGAATATACTGCCTTTTAAAGTCTAAGCTATGTTACAACCATGAAGTTTTAGTATTATGTAGAAACAACACATCTATCAAAGACCATAGGTCATATTTCATATTGGGGATAGTCCCCAATATGGAACATCTATCTCACTCTCACACACAGAGAGATTGCCAGATTGGCCAGTCTAGAGTGAGCTAGCAATAATACTAATTTGAGACCGGTTATTTAGTGTAATCTCCATATAGTTCCTTTGGCTTCACGGTTTCAACAAAACTGATAACATCAATAAAAATATAATTATGTTAAGTAATTCGACGCTCATTGTCGCCCCCCCCCCCCCACCTATACTTCTTCCTCATACTTTTTTATTTCAAGGGACTTTATTAAATTATTTTAAAATACGAAGTCATATCAAATCCGAGTATTTCCGAAGTTTCCACGATGTTTGTGGACCACGTATTTCATTACACAGCGGCCTGCGAATGGTGATTATGCAAATCCAGGCGCCCCTTGTGCGAATCATATAAATCGTTTTATATTTCGGCACATTTATGCATAGTAAATTTTGCAGCGATCCGTCAGGTTGAAACATGGCGGCTTATTTGACGGATGAACTGTTTCCTTTGCCAAAATTTTTCGTTTACAATAAAAAAGTAAAAAGGATTACCGTGTATCACAAAAGAGATTTTATTAATATTAATGGTGTGATTTGTTTTTGTTGTCTCTTTATTTAAGAACAGATGAAATAACAAAATTTTTATATTTAATAAATTTCGTATACATATATGGACGAACTCAATGTTTTAATATAATATGAACATGAATAATGAAATAAAGTATATTGGGGAAGTATTCATGAAGAAAATAGTTTTTGTGTATATTAACAGCAAGAAATCTCTGATCCCTTGCTTTTATATTATACGAATAAATTAAAAAAAAACATTAATTTCTCCATCAAATTGCTTAACCCAGACACTACTTTTTATGGGATAAGACAGCGAACAGGCACATGGGTACAACCCGTAGCCTTTACACACCACAGATGTCGTAGGTGCGCCGCTGCCCTGTGGTCGGGCTGTTAGACCTCATGTGCAAGTCTTCCGGCTACACTACCCTCCAGACCGGAACACGACAACGTCATTATGGTGCAGGAATAGGTAAGGCTGTGGACCTCTACCCGGGCGAGTTGCCAGCACTCTACCATCAGTGGTCATGCCGGTAGTGACCCAGTTATTTATATTTCAAATTTCATCAAAATCAATCCAGAGGTCTTTAGATTATGTCCAACAATCGTGTACTCGCTTAGAGAAAGATATGTATAAAACCATTGACAAAACTGGAAAGTAAAATTTATAAACATTATTTATTAACCAATGTTGAAACTAATATCTATGGTCAAGTAAATTTGCTTTAGCGCCACACATGAAAAATAACCTAAAAATCTTATTTACAAACTGTCAATAACATTAATAAGAATTTGTATTTAATAAAAAGCTTCTACTTGGACATAAAAAAATCCCTTTGTTTCAATTATTATTTGTATCTTTTTTTTCAATTTAAATAAAAACAATCAGCCTCGTCAGTTCAGTAAAAAATAAATTCATTTCGAGTTTTAAATTGAGAACGTTTAAGAGCTCTTTGAAAATACAATTATCTGTAGTTAAGAGAGCAAAACGTTTTCTTATAGGGCGTAATTACACTGGCTGGTAATTATTATAATTGCTTTTGTCGACATATTAAATTAACCCTTTTAAGGGTTTTTCTCTTCAGATTTACTTTTTAATCGACTTTAAAAAGGATAAGGTTCTCAATTCATACAAAATATTTGTAATGAGATTGATGAAAACTAAATAAAATAAATATCCTCAAGCACATTTCCCTGAAAGAGTAGGCAAATTACATATTATGCAACAAAGATTAGCCGACGATACTAGGTCCCATGATGTGATAGGTGGCAAATCCGCCGCCATATTGGGCACACACCTTGGCTTTTTTCACGATGTTTTCCTTCACCGTAAGAGCACTCAGAAAATGTACTTAAGTTAGAAAAACTCATTGCTACATGGCAAGGTTTGAGCCTAGACAGTAGAAAGAGTGACAGAAGGGCGTATCACTAGGCCAGCAAGGCAGCGTGTAAGTTATTACTTAATAAAATTCTGGATCTATTTTTAATTTGTGCTGCTTTATTATAAAAAGCGACGACAACAACTACCGACAAAATTAAAAACGTGTAGGAAAATCCTTTTGGTTCAGTTTCAGTTTTTTAATAATTTTAGTACTGATTATTTTAAAAACATTATCATTCATGATTTTAAAAAAAAAGTTTGATTAATAAAATACAAACATTGGAAAACCACATCCACTTCCCGATATACATTCGTTCATAAAACAAAATTACCAATAAAATTTTAACAATAGCACTTCCCCTTAATATTATTTACGGAATAATGTATAACTCCGCTTAATATCACTTTTACAACATAGCAACATTATGTTGATGACATATAAGAAGCATTCTTAACTAAAGTGTGAAAGGTTTCGCTGCGAGCTCTATATACAGGAAAATGAAAATATTTTCTGAAAATTTTCGAAACAAATTGTCTATCTTAGAACCATATCTGCCTTTCGGAACTTGTACATCTTGGGATAATTTGGACCCCCAACTATATCATGCGGTCCATATTTACTGGCTGAAGTTCTATGGACTTTGGTACTATAATTACAAAGTAAAGGATCTTAGATTCTGGCTCCATTTTGTATATTCGTTGATTGTGCTATGGCTTGTATGTATTCTCCCTTGTTTTGGGGAGATAATATATTTAATGAGACGGAGAGAAAATGTTGGCGATATTGCTGAAGGGTATATAATTTGATTATACTATTTTTTTGACGGGTTAAATGTCTTTTTGGACATTCTGAATTTTATATCTCCTTTTATTTAAGTGTTGCCTGACCGAGGTAACCAATTTTTTTATTTTGAATTACGTAAGGCTCTCCAAATAGTGAGTTTATTTCTGTTGTATGTATATTAAATTAAACATCTGTAACAAAAACAGTTACAGTAATTTAAAAAACTAGTGTTTTCTGGATCCCCTCCATCTGCCTACTTGCCAGGCAACTCGTAAGAGACGATCATTGATTCAATGGGTAAAAACACTGGTGGTAGTGTGCTGTGCAACAACATGATTTAAGTATATTTAATTGCTAACTTACCTATTCTGGCCGCTATAATAATTGTGTTCCGGTCCGGAAAATTGGGTTGCCGATAGACTTGCATCTTAGGCGTAACACCTTAGCCACTGCACAGTGACCCAGGTATAACATTTCTGACAATCTATAACATCTCTTGTATCTGCAGACCACGGTTATCTCTTACCATCAGGAGAGCTGTGAGCTAAAATTTCAAAATATGGCTTCAATTTTAATGCCATATCGTCCAACAATTAACGATGCTTTATTAAGTCAAATCAATCAGAAGCACTTGCTAAGAAATAAAATGATCTAATTGGTTCATACACTATAAAGATTAATGTTAACTCAAATAAAAAACAGTTTAACTGAGAATCTGCTCAATTTTTGGTAGTCAGTCGGAAAATAGTTATTTAATAAAACTTTCTTTGCAGATTGTACTTGTTTCTGAGTGAAATGTACACGTACTTTAAACTGGCGGTATTCTGGTTGAACAAGGAGAAAATTTTAAATCTTTTAGAGTTTCTACACTGCGAGGAATTCAAGCCGTACGAGCAAGAGCACAGAATTATTTTGAAAAAAAGTATAAAAGTTTCGCGGTTCATCATGACCTACTATTCTTTTATATGTGTCTGCGCTGTTTCGGGTCAGTTTGATAAAGACTTTTAAATTATTTTTTATAGACGAGGCAAATGTGATATTATTAAAGTCTTTAAGGGTTCGGGCTTAAAAAGGATTAAAGAGGGCTGAGACTGGAATAATACGACTTCTTTAGATCTATTGTGATTAAGTCTCTTATTTGTACTTTCTTTTTCTGATTTAGTCTGAAACACCGACAGTTTCTAATAACAATGTAATAATACCTATAAATAAAAACATATTTTCTGCACAAAATTGCATAAATTCATCTTACCCAAAAATAAGCAGACATTCTTATAATAACGAGCATAAACCAGCGATATTAATATTCAAAACTACTTAAAATATATACGAAAAGGAATTAAATAAATACTCAGGCAAAGAAATACAGATTTCTATATTTATCACACAAATTGGGTGTTTTTGGGCGGCGGTGATCATTTACCATCAGGTGACTCACTTGTCCGTTTGTCTCTTCTATAGTCATTTTTCTATGCGATTAAAATAAAACGATAAAATACTATCATGGCTTATAGACATCATAGATGTTTCAAGTGCCTCACTACATTGTGGCCTGGATGTCAGGCTAAATGTGTAAAATTACCAGCTAACCTACTCTTGGGACCCGTAAAAGACATTTTGGCGATAGGAATAGGTAAAGCAATAAGTTTAAGAAGGAAAAATGTGAAAAAACATAAATCTTTGATCTTAGGTCGCTAAGTCTCAAAAGTTATACAGTTAGTAAAATCTGTTTCAGACTGAGACTGACTAATTTAAAAACTTTCGTAAAGGCAAATTAATTTATATAGTTCGACTCACTTGTTATAACTTTAAACTAGATTTTATAAGAAAATAAATTGTTAAATTATCCAGTGACCAAAAGTTCTAAAATGTTTTCTAGATGGTTTAGTAGTATAAAGACAGCATTGTATGTATACTGGTCACTTAATCCAGAAAAATATACTCGATTTCAAATGTGTTCGAATTCGGTTTTTTTCATACGTCAAGAATAATTGTAGGATATATGTTAAAAAGATGTGAACTCAAAAAACAAAATAATCGTTAGTAAATATTTTTATTAGAAAAGATCTCGGTTATCCTTAAACAAGAGGACTTCTGTTTTTAATTTAGATCCATATGGTAAGTCATGTCTACGTCAATAAATAAAAGCTCGCTCCTTAAGGGGACAGCAGCTTTGATTGCGCTTAAAGATGACGGTTGTCTTTTATAATATAATATAAAAAATTGCCAATCTCATGCAGCTAAAAGTAAAAGCTAAGGGTTACACTCCTAACAATGACCTGTCCGAATATGTAGTATTGCTAACTCAGTACAACGTCAAAACAAATCGGCCTTGTAATAGTGAAATAGCCGGCCCGATCATATTATGTTTAATACTGCGGAGGGGTTGTTGTTAGGAGTGTAATCTCTAGATAGTACCTGTAGTTTCATGGTCTATCCTTTGTTTACGATTTCCATCCATATCGTAAGTCATGTCTACCTCAATTAATAATGGTTCTGGGTTTTAGTGAACAGCAGCTTAGATTTAATACCCTTACAAAGCACGATATAAACTTCAACAGTTACCCCGAACAAAGCCAGTAAAATGTACGTTTGATTCTAGTTGGACTCGTAATACCACTTACTGAGGACTTTGATATACTGCCGACGAATGTGGAATACCCGTATTTCGATGTTTATAAACAACCAACTTACGGCATTTTGTATTTGCATCATGTGAGTAAATAATTTTATGATTTTGAATTTCCATCCTCGGCATTCAATGAACACAGAAACTCCAATTTTATTTATTTGTATAGATAACAATGGATCTATAAAAATAAATAAAATTGGAGTGTCTGTATGTATTAAAATAACCGCTTTTTACTAAATGCATATGTATGATTATAAGGTACATACCTATACCAAAATAATGTTTTTAAAATGTTGTGTGTTTGACTGCCTGTTTTTACCCGCTAATCTCTGAAACGGCTTGACTTATTTTAACGGAACTTTCACTGGCACACCTGATGTAATAAGCTTTTATTTTAGTTTGGAAATGTATAAAATAAAATAATTAAACAAAAAGGTGGATGAATGCCAGTCATTTATAAAAGTGTAAACAGTACAATTGACCACCATAATATGTAATATTATTAAATGAGCTAATCATTGAATATTAAAGAAAAAGTTGACCTTTATGTATATATACCTAATAATATCTTTAAAGTCTAGATATTTACACAATATCTACATATCTTCTATCATGAGATTTATATGCTTGTCTTCCTAATCGTAAAACATAGTAAATTTTAGCATAAACTTTCAAAACTAATTTCATAGAATTAGGTATATTAATCTAGATTAGTACCCATTTAGCTCCAGTTTCTTTCAGTAGCTCTTGAAACATGTTGTACGAGAGATTCTGGAACAATTTACGTACTTAACAAATGGAGTAAGATTTGACGGAAACAAGAAAATATGCGATATTCACATTTCTTTATAAATACTTCACTTGTGCACTTTGTCTGAATTACATAAAGCCAACCAATTTGATTAATGTTCCCCTTAACGAAACTCAGTAATTACGGTAAAACTACGTCTATCCGTCCCGCCACTGTCGCCAAAAAGTTTTGTTTAAATAAAAAAAATTTAATAAAATTCTATATTCAAATTTTAAAAAATTTTGGTTCAATTTTCGAAACAATATTCTAATAATCATGAAAAAACTGCGTTTATCCTATCTCCCCGAAGTTTAAGAATTACATTCACCGACAAAGCTGGTCTACTCTTGAGAATTATTTATGTAGATATTTCTTTAGTTTTCAAAAGAAAGAAATCGTGAGAAAACGTAGATTTTAATCTAGGATTGGGTTGCAGAAGTCAGATGGCAATCACTCAAATCAAATCTACTGAATTAGGTAGCCAATCCCGATATCATCTATATTAAAGAAACGATCATCTAAGATAAGACGAATAAGATGACTTACAACAAACACTACTACAGGTGGCTATTTAGTATCTTCGTTATTATAAAAGTTTTAAGTTCTTTTAATATACCTGTATAACAATAGATATAGACATGAGACCTTTTTCAAATAACAATAGTCAAGAGATTTTATACTTTATTCAATAGATAGGTAGAAATTATTTATTCACCTACAACTTTTGAAGCCAGACAGTATTAAAAAAATCTAATTAAGAGCAGTTTAAATTTTATATATTTAAAATGTTAAAAGATAGGTACCCAAGAAGATGAAGGACGTTAATTAATTCCTGGCAGGTTTTAAAAAAAAATATTTAGGCATTTTTTTAAGACTTTTTTACGGTATGTTTAAATATTCAATGCCAAGGAAGCTTCAGGGTTATTAAATTAATGTTTTGTAGATTTTTAAATCAATATAAATTCCAATGCAAAAGCATTAAGGGATCCACTAGATTAGGAACGCTGGAAACATAAAACTGAGCCTCTAAAACCCTTGTTGCTTATAGGATTACTTCGTAAATGGTTATCCGCAAAACTGTGAGCTTAGTCTGACCAGGAGTGTTGTTCCAAATCGACTCTGTAAGATTTCTAAATAAATTCATATTAATTAAAATTAAATATTTTTACTGAAAGAATATCTGTGTTTTAAAATTGCTAATAATAATTCAATAATAGAACACCAGACTTATGGTGTGCCTTATGCCGTCTATCGAGTCAGTGCAAAAACAAGTTTGATTGATCTATGACTAACAACATTGTTAACAATTTTTTAGATCGGATTCGAACAAAGTTATCAATGTTGGTATCTATATTTTGTGAGGAAACCAAGTTAATCATATATTTAAATTTTAAGAGCTTTGAAATAAAAATAACACACAAGTAGACTGTGGCTTGGAAAGGATAAACTGTTATTAGATTCTGACTTAATAAAGACAAAAGGGAAGAGTTATAAGCTTTCAAAAGCGACTGAAGCTTGTTCGTCTATATATTATGTATCCAAGTAACGAACAGAGCGCCGACAATGCTTCCGGAAAGTGGAAATTTTTGAACAATTTCATTCATCGTAATTTTTATTTAAAATTATTGTTTAGATTTTCACATTGACTTTAATAAGGTTAAATACATAATTTTTGATTTATTTTTAGCTATACTACAAACCTGCAACGTGTATTATAGATGGAGCTATGGATACAATATTAGCAGCATTCGTGGCTTCAGCGAGTAAGTTTTTGGTAGTATTATTTTCAATTCCGTATTAATTTGATAAATTCGAGTGTGCGTGTGTTTCTTTCACATCGATCGGATCTGTGTTATAGAATATTTTTAGTTGGGAATCAGAGTGACATGTACAACATAGAGGTAACTGATATTAGCACCTCTCGGGTAAGGAACCCCCCCTCCCCTTTGGTGATACATGGAAAAGTTTAAACCTACACTATATCAGGTTTCTCTTTCGATTATGTGCGCGATTGATGAAAATACACTTAACGCCGCTTTTCGATTGAGTATCGTGTGTTTGCGAAAAAGAGTGGGAAAATTCAACAGCCATTATAGCAAACTGGCTGATAGACATTTTTTCATCATCGGAGACGCATTAGGCATGTATGCTATCAATATCTGAAGCGCTGCGTAAGATCTATCTAGATAAGTCTTATTATTTTTTAGCTTTTAGACGATCTCCCCACCTCCATAAATAAAAATGTCACTTGACGGTTTTTTTTCTCGACTAACTAATGGACCCAATAAGTCCCAATAAGTCCTCATGACACTCGAGTGACTACACATTTAGCTTACTGAGCTCCCTTAACAACAACATTGTAATTCGCAAAGAGAATTGAAAATGTAAACAGATATCCAATCACACGATGAAGGCTCTTCTTTGTCCATAACATCAAATCATACAAATGGCGTTTGACAAGTAATAGACAAGTAGTATTGCATTTGACTGCTATTCGGTCCCGAACCATAATAGGTGGACGCTTGCGGTTAGTCCTGTATTGTACAAACGCGGCCATTTTGAAATCATCGATACAGTCGGCAGTTGTTCGCCTGAATTCAATTAGTCATACCGAATAAAAACAAGTAATTGACCAATAACAATTATAATAAGAAAGAAAATATATATGACTGAATATATCCAGTTACTATATCTATAGATATAAATTGACAATAAAAACAATAAACCGCCTCCGTACCATTGGGAGTAAAATGGTGGATGAATAATTTTATTGTTTTTTTTTTTTATAAAATCTAAAACGTTTTAAACATTATACTTGTGATTTATATTCAATAATATTAAACAGCATATTGTGTGTATTAATATAAATTTAAAATACTTATTGTTTTAATGGTGTTCCGGAGCAAAACAAGTTGTTTTTTTGATATTTTTAGTTTAACAGAGAAAAATATAACGTTAATTGAGATTGTATTTGTATTCAATATGGCAACGGAATTGCCACCTGTCACATCATGGGACCTAATATCGTTGGCTAATCGTGGATGCTTTATAAATATCTCTGCCTAACCCTTCAGATATACGGCTGTGATGATATTTATTTATTTTGCTATAGATGTTTTTTTAACATTAAAAATGAAATGGTCAATGAAACATATTAGTGGATTTTCAAATGAAATATTTTAAGCTTTATTTAACGAAATCTATACAATATTGTATTATGCTTTCTCACGTAAGAGGCTTACCATCCCAGCATCAGGTTGGCAACGCACCATTTCCACCTTTGGTGTCTATATGCGACGTGTATTTCTTACCCTGAGGAAATCCGTCTGTCTGTTTGCCTTCCACTATCAAAAAAAATGTGCATTAAGATAAATATAGAATATTCATTATTTCAATAATAAACTCGATGTTTACACCCAGGGATTAAAAAAACTGACAGGTAACTGTGTTCGGGAATTGTGGAACGCCATCACAAGTTAGAGGTATAATAAATCATGACCAGACCGTTAGTTAGTTTGATTTCCATAAAAAAAACTATTTTGCAAGTGCAAATATATTTCAATTTTCACTCGTGACTCCACGGTACATGTGTTTAGGGTAAGAGGATGTATGTGTGTGTGCAAACCAATGTTGCCATTTATTCCCAGAACTACTGGTTCGATTATAATGCGGTTTTCAGTGACGGTTTCGGATTTGTTTGGTGAATGTTTTTAGGTGAGTGTTAACGTATAACGTAATTCAGCAATGAGCGCTGCAGTAGTGTACTAATGTTGGCGTTTAAAATCCAAATCTATTTTGGGTGCGGTTTTCAATGATGGCTTTCTATAATCTTCGGGTAAAAATATAACTGCTGGTTCTATTTAAATATGGTCATCAATAATGGGTTTGTGGTTGATTAGTTTTCCACCGTCATCACCATTCGAAACTTTAACATAATATAAATAAAATATCGCTAAAACGTTTACGTTACTATAAAACTCCAAAACTTGTTTATTTAATGGCAGCCCCCAACGGATTTTTTTAGTTCTTTACGAAGTTTATAGTGTCAAATAAATCCTTCAAGTCAAGGGTTTTTGAATTGTTGCACCATTTTTTCAAAATGTTTAATTTTTCCTTTGTTGTACTTTATTTCAGTTGGTCAAATCGAAATTTTGGCGTTTAATTTGCGAAATTTCAAAATGGTCGCCGAACGAAAACGCGTAAGAGCGTTGAAAGGACACAAACATATCGTAAAGGATGAGATGTATTACACGCGATACATTCTTAAGAAATGCATCGTCCATTATAGCGCTATCATCAGGTAGTATGAATACTTTTTACAGAATAAACGCGATTTTCTTCGGCTCAACAGAAAAATTACTCCGTAGTTGTGTTAAGATAAATAAATAATAAATATTACTGGACAAATTACACAAATTGATCTAACCCCAAAGTAAGCAAATTAAATGCTTGTGTTATGGGTGTTAGACAACGATACTAATAGATAGAAATACTTAAATAGATACAAGAATAAATTTAATAAACATCCAGACCTGGAAATACAAACATCTATGTTCACCACACAAATGCCTGTCCCCGTCGGGAATCGAACCCGAGCCTCGCGGTTAGTTGATGCGGTTAGACGTGTAGTAGCTAGCACTCGGCCAACGAGGAATAGTGGCGACGATTGAACTGGCTGTACAAAAGTATAATAAAAACCGGCAAAGTGTTCCGTAGCATTACATACATATATATAATATATATTCACGCCAGGTCTAATACGGGGTTGGCAGAGAGTATCGAGCCAATTATCACGATCCCTGCATACTTGCCTACCTTCTACCACGTTCATTAATCTCTTCATACAAACGGCCGGTTTTGGTGACTTCAATTACGATAAAACGGAAAAAAATAATTTCCAATAAATGTTCATTTCTTTAGTACATGTCAAACATTTGTTTTCCATCCTGTCAAATACTGTAAGTAATGATTGACATTTATGCATGTGTGTATTTCGTGTAAGCTATTTAAAAATGGTGAATGAACTATTGTCTGTATTTTTTTTAAATCAATATAAAAGGTTAAAGTGCATTAAGCAGATACATAGAAGTTCTTCAGATATTTATATCTGCGTTCAGAAATAATGACAAATTATTAACATTTACCCGTAAATTTATTTTGTGTAAATTATAGTTTCTATTTCCGGAAATAATTTCTAAGATTTATTTATTAGGTTACCGAAAAAATATTTTTGAATTTTTTCTCTTTTTATTCTCTTTCTGTATGTATTATTTATCATAATAAAATACTTTTATTTATCTATCCATAATAATAATTATATTATGTACCATTGTATTACATTAATCAGAGCCATAATTAGTTCAGCTAAAAGGTAACCCGCCATTAATGGACTGTCAGGCGGTACGATGTTTACCGGGTCAGGTAGTTTTTGATATAATACATAAAAAAAATCAAATGTGTATATAATCCAATAATGGACATTTCATTATGATTACTGTGTTTGTTACCCTTAATTTTACGATCTAAAGTTTAACTATTTGTTATGGAACTTGCCAAATTAATGTGCTTTTAAAGTACATTAAGGGAACATGACCTTCACTAGAAACATTAAACTCACAACCTTTTTACACTAACGTTTGAAATTTGACTACTTTTTGCTATTCTTGAAGTCCCTTATAAAAATATTAAAAAGTGAAATTATTGTTCTTGTAATAGTGACATATTTACTCCTGTAGCATATTATTGGGGAACAAGTATGTACCGCTGCTTACGATTAAAAAACATAACAATTCCCTTGACTAGAAACATAAAACTCACAACTTTTTTTACACTAATATTTGAAATTTGGCAAATTTTTCTATTCTTTATACCTCTTTTAAAAATATTAGCATCAGCCGGCTTCCCACGGTTGGTTAACAGTTGTCATACTGATAGATGCACCACTTACCAAGTCCAATTGCATTTTTAAGTCCTCTAGGAGGCCATCGAAATACCTACCTAAAATTTCAACTCAATCGATTCCGCTATTTAGAAGTTACATGAATAAGATTATACCGTACCAGTACCGTAGAAGATACCGTGTTGGTCCGGGTTCCGTTGTAGAATAGGCCAACTGCCTTCCACCCTGGTAGCTCGTAAGAGGCGAACACAGGTT
>DVZL01001715.1:0-16915 GCA_018236625.1 Lasaia peninsularis
GCTAAATCTACATCTCAGCTTAAAGAGCTGAGTCATACCATTTCAAATGGCAAAAATAATTGTCCAAATACAAAATTCTCATCTCAATCGGAAGCATTGAGTCCCGCTATATCTACTAGATCTACACCTCAGCTAAAACAGCCGAGTCACGCTATTTCTAATCAAAATCCTAAACTAATATACGAAATAAACGACTATAGTAAAAAGGTGTCCTTACCTCATACGTACTTAAATTCTAAATACGCTCTAAATAAGTTGTGTTTGCTTATCGATACAGGATCAACTATTAGTATTGTAAAGCGGTCCTGTCTATTACAAACTCCAAATCTTTCACACGAAATAGTGAAGCTAAAAGGCATTAATAGCTCTGAAAATCCTGTCGAAACCTTAGGTACCTTTCAGATGGAATTCAATATAGCCACCGAAACATTTAATTATAAATTTCATGTAACAAACGACGATATTAATTTAAATAATTACGACGGAATTATCGGTAGCGATTTTTGTAACTATTTTAAGTCAAATATTAATTATTCTTCTAAATCTATAACTATAATGAATCATTCTATTCCTATTGTTTATACACAGCCGACTTATATCATCCCGGCCCGTGCCGAGGCCGTCATCGAGTGTACTGTATCAAATTACTCACTCGACGCTTATCATAACAATGAAGCTCTCGTACTAAATCATACCTTATGCGAAGGTGTTTATATCGCTAATTGTATTGTAAAAATTAAACCAAATAGAAAAGTAAATCTTTCTATCTTAAATACTACCGAGAAGGATATCGAAGTTAAGGACTATCACGTAACCTTAACGCCACTCGAACAAATATGTTTCGAATCGAAATCTTGTTTTAATATTTCTTCTAATTCAATTACTAAATCCGATCGTGCAAACAAGGTATTAGACCTTATTCGCTGTTCTCATTTAAATGACGAGGAACGAAAAATGCTTTTAGAATGTTGTTCATTATATACAGATATTTTTCACTTAGACGGTGAGCCCCTAACATTCACGAATGCTATCGAACACACTATAAACACAGGTGACGCACCTCCTATCCATGTCAAATCTTATAGGTTTCCCGAGTGTCATAAAGAGGAAGTAGACTCTCAAATAAAAAAAATGTTAGACCAAGGCATCATCCGACCTTCTATTTCGCCATGGAGCGCCCCGGTCTGGGTAGTTCCGAAAAAGATGGATGCTTCTGGCAAGAAAAAGTGGAGAATCGTAATCGACTATCGTCGCCTCAACGACGTCACTGTTTCCGAAACCTATCCACTGCCTCTCATCACTGACATACTTGATCAGCTAGGTCACTGCAAGTACTTCAGTGTTCTTGACCTTTGTAGTAGTTTTCATCAAACGCGATGTTCCCCGAAGGACGTTCCAAAAA
This sequence comes from Lasaia peninsularis, assembly GCA_018236625.1. Classification (NCBI taxonomy): domain Eukaryota; kingdom Metazoa; phylum Arthropoda; class Insecta; order Lepidoptera; family Riodinidae; genus Lasaia; species Lasaia peninsularis. The sequence continues at coordinate 1,403 of DVZL01001715.1, forward strand.
CAGGTTTCACAATTAGCACGAATTCAAGCATGTCTGGACATTATGAGTTTACCAGAATGCCTTTTGGGTTAAAAAATGCCCCAGCCACATTCCAAAGGCTAATGAATACCGTTTTATCAGGCCTACAAGGCTTACATTGCTATATTTATTTAGACGACTGTATAGTTTATAGCCAAAACTTACAAGATCACATGACTAAACTAAAACTAGTGTTCGACAAATTTCGTCAATATAATTTAAAACTTCAACCTGACAAATGTGAGTTTTTAAGACATGAAGTCAGTTATCTTGGTCATATCATCACTGATAAAGGTGTTTCTCCAAATCCGGAAAAAGTTAAATCTGTCTCGCAATTTCCAGTTCCTAAAAATCCCAAAGAAATCAAATCATTCTTAGGTCTAACAGGCTACTATCGCCGATTCATAGAAAATTTCGCTAAACTAACTAAACCTCTTACCTGTCTATTAAAAAAAGATGCTATATTTCAATGGAATATAGAACAACAACACGCGTTCGACTTCTTAAAAGAAAAATTAATTACCGCTCCTCTCCTTCAATATCCCGATTTCTCACAACCTTTCAACGTCACAACGGACGCTAGTAACTACGCCGTCGGCGCCGTCTTATCCCAGGGTCCTATAGGTAAAGATAAACCTATCGCTTACGCATCACGAACATTAAACAAACCCGAAGGAAATTACTCTACAACCGAAAAAGAACTATTAGCTATCTTATTTGCAGTAAAAACTTTTAGACCTTATTTATACGGTAATAAATTTAAAATCATTACGGACCACAGACCTTTAGTATGGTTATTTAATGTAAAAGATCCAGGTAGTAGACTCATTCGCTGGCGTTTGAAACTCGAGGAGTATGATTACGAGATTGTTTATAAACAAGGTCGCCTTAACTCTAATGCCGACGCGCTATCTCGTTGCCCTGTCAATGCAATTCATACAAATAATCTTAATAATTTGTCTTACGAAAAATATTTTAAATGCCAATTTACAAATCAACTTCCTATTTCCAATACTATTATCGAAGAGTGTACTCAAAGCTTACATTTATCTAAACTAAACGTTATTGCATGCCCAGTTTCATTAGACTTCGACCATTCTATTCCACATTGCGAAGAAATCTTATCTCAAATCGATAACACTGATATTTTACTTAACGAAGAACGCGAACCCTATACAATTAAGCATATAAAGGATAAAAACAAAAGTTACTATTTCCTATTTACAAAAGTACATCATTACGAAGAAACGCATTTTAGAGATATATATAATTTATTAATTAAACTTAGGAATATCCTAATTGAATGTGAGAACATCACAGATCTTGCTATATCAGATTTCTCAGATCCATTTTCTAAACTTAGCTACACTAAAATTTATAACATGATTTCGTATATTTTCCACAACACAAACATTAAAATACATATGTATAAGAATCAATTAATTTATCCTACTCCGGTAGAAGTTCCTAAAATACTGAAGGAACATCACGACTCACCTATCGCTGGCCACCCAGGCTCACAACGTATGTACAAAAGAATTAAAGCCAATTACTACTGGAAAGGAATGCGTTCCGATGTCGAAAATTATGTCAAAAAATGCAAACTCTGTCAAATTAATAAACCATTAAGAAAATCAAATAAAGCCCCAATGGAAATCACTTCCACATCTACTAAACCATTCGAAAGATTAGCTCTCGATATCGTAGGTCCATTGCCCGATGCGGGTTTTCAACAATTTAAATATATGCTAACGCTTCAAGACGATCTCACCAAATTTACCAGTGCTTATCCTATGGTCACCGCGACTAGTGACGAAGTCGCCCGAAACCTTGTTCATTTCATGTCTCTTTTTGGCTTTCCAAAAACTATCTTAACAGACTTAGGGACAACATTCACTTCAGAGTTATTTAAACAACTTACAGCTATCCTAAAAATCAAAGCCTTATTTTGTAGTGCGCACCATCCCCAAACTAACGGAGCTTTAGAAAGGTCACACGCCACCTTAAAAGAATATCTTAAGTCATTCGTCAATGATAATCAAAATGACTGGCACTGTTATCTATTTACAGCCATATTAGCATATAACACTACTCCTCATTCCTCTACTAATTATACACCACACGAATTATTATTTGGTTACAAACCCTCGATACCAACTTCCTTATATGAAACTAGCAATAATACTACCTATAACGAATATATACGTGCCTTACAATATAGAATGCGTTATAGCCGCGAAAAAGCTATTCAAAACCTTATTAATAGTAAAGAAAGATCAAAACAATATTACGATGTTAATTCCCGCGAAACAACATACAAAGCAGGTGACATGGTTTATTTAAAACATCATCATAAACTTCGCAAAGCACTATCGCCCATATGGAAAGGGCCTTACAAAATCTTAAAAGTACATAATAAACATAACGTAACCTTACAAATCGGTCGCAAAAATATCAAACATCATACTAACGAAATAAAACCTGCCAGATCTTAACACTTTACACGCCTCTTTTCAGGATATTATGCTGTTACGACACACGTCTCAGCCGCGCCGAATCGAATATCATACCAATATCTCATAGTCCAGGAATCTACTTCGAGCCTATAACATATGTTAATTTTTATAACGATTATTGGAAAATTGTAACACATATCGACTTAGTCTCCTTAGAACCGTATCTTAATAAAATAACAAATACACTGCAAGAGACAATCGATCTTTGTAATAAAATTCAATCATCGTCATCATCACTAGATCTTAACTCGTGCAAGGACATATCTAACCCTATTGAAGTGTTACTTCAATCCAATTATAATAAGTTGCAATCCTTGTCTCATATCGTTTCCGATCAACAAACAAACAAAGTCAAACGATCTTTAGAGTTCGGAGGCGAAATCTTAAAGTTTTTCTTTGGTACTTTAGACGCAGATGACGCGAGAAAATACGATGCCGCAATCGAGTCTTGTAAAAAGAGCGAGTCTGAATTGTTTCATTTAATGAGAGACAATATACATGTCATTAAATCTACTATAACTAATTTTAATACGACTATTTATAAGCTAAATCAAAATGAAATCAAACTCAACACTCAAATAAATAATATGAATAATATATTATCTCAAATTACCAACACTGACAATTTATTACTATATATTTCTAAGTTAAATAATTTACTTAATACTATCGAAGGCTCATTACATACTATTTCTAATTTACTAGATTCCACTTTAAATTCTATCCTATTTTCTAAAGTCAACATATTACATCCTAGCGTAATTAGTCCCTTAAGTCTTTATAACGAGTTATTTAAGCATAGTAATCAAATAAGTAAAAGATTAGATTTCCCAGTAGCGCTAAGTATCGAAACGATTCATTCTTTAATTGATATTTCTAAACTTAGTTCTTATTTTTATAACAATAAAATTATATTTGTTTTGCAAATTCCTTTAATTACACCCGACAAATTCACGGTTTTTAAAAATATACCTTTACCTACTCCACACGATAACTCGCACATTACTTTTGCTTTAATCCAACCTTCCAATTCATACATCGCTTTAAGCGACGATCGATTACATTATGCTATGCTGAACTCTCTAGACATGTGTAAGATAATAAATACTAACTATTCTATTTGTGAACTAACAAACATATACTCTTGTATAAACAGCCCGAATTGCGAATCTAAAATGTTAACCGAGGTCACAGTTTCATTACCATCCGAATGTAACGCAAAAATTTTATATGGTGAAATTGACATTTGGCAAAAGTTACAAAATAATAGATGGGTTTTTGTACAGTCGAAAACAAATAAATTAACTATTCGTTGTAATGATCATATTAACGATTATTCTATCGAAGGCACAGGTATAGTAAAATTAACAACCGATTGCATCGGTTATTCTAAAACTTTTCAATTATTGCCTTCAAACTACTATTCTTTTATGATCAAATCTCCTTTAGACATAAGCTTTGATATTACATCTGACGATTGTTGCAAAAAGGACATATTTAATAAAAGTCTACCACATTTATCGCCGATATCTATAAGTAAGATTAATCTAGATTCGTTAAAGTATGCTTCACATCAGATGGACAATTTAGAACGTGAATTAAATAATCTAGAAAACCAGTCTCATTTTATTAAATATGGCCAATACTATTCGACGTTTACTTATATTTTAATTGTGTGTTTATTTTTATATCTTGTGTATAAGATTTACAGATGTTTTAGGAATACGAAATCCACTAATTCTGGTTGTTGTGTACAAATATTTAATCAATGTCATAACAAAAAGTCTATTAGAAATAAATCCAAAACTTCAAATTCCATAGAGATGACAAACATATCGTCATCAGAAGACGAGAAACTGTCCGTACAGTCCTTGCCAACTCGTCAAAAAGACTATAAATCTAATATTCAATTTGGTTCAGATAGAAACCTAAACTATTAACGACGAATTCGTAATTATTTAATTTAGCCATACTTGATATAACCTTATTATTTTAAAATAATTATTTTATTTTCCAATTCTATTTTCAAATATTTTAAGTGATTATTAAGTGCTTATGTAATGGTTCAAATAGAACTATAGTATGATTTCTATATTTTCTAAATCACCATGTTATTTTCTAATTTTATTTTCAAATATTTTAAGTTCCTATTTAACGCTTATATAATGGTTCAAATGGAACTATAATAATATGATTTCTATATTTTCTAAATCGCTATGTTATTTTCTAATTCTATGTTCAATTTCTATTTTCAAATATTTTAAGTACTTATCTAGTGCTTATACAGTAGTTCAAATAGAACTATAATTTTGATATTATCTAATTAATAATTTTATTTTCTAATCCTATTTCAAATATTTATGTGTTTAAGAAAATAGCAAGAAGCTATACGTAATCCTAAATTTAAGAATTAAAATTGTAAAACTTCCTAAATATTATATACGAATTTAGACTCACTTCGCTTATCTTAAAAAAGATAAAGCTTCGTCAAAAAGGGGGAGCTGTTACAACCCTTACTATTAGGTAATAAAACCTTAATCAGCAATCTCCCACACGTTACATACTTTTCCATCAATTCAGCATTTTTACATCGCATTATTTCTTTATTCATTTCTTTGATTCTATTAACCAGTTACGTTCTGGACTCCGCCGCGAATACATAGTTATCACCTCCAAATAATATTTGGGAAGTTCGTGTAACAAATTGTAATTCTAGTGAATAAACTAAGTGGTAAAATAAAGTGGTTTTTTTAAAAAGACAATTGGGAAAGGCCGTATAACAGTACCTTTGTTAATCTTAACTGACATTTTTTTAACGAAAAAAAATGAGTACACAATGTTTTCTTATTCCTTAGTTAAAATCAGTACCTATACTTAGTCTGGCCATAAATACTGTTACAATCAAAAATAAAAAAATATTACATTTGAATTTGGAATCTGTCATTTTTATACAATTGTTCAATGTGTTTTCACAACGGCACATGTGTATTAAGCACAAGTACCATTCTTGAGAAGGTAGTTAAGCCCCTTAATAGCACCATGTTCAATAACCAAGTATGGTCCTTCCAGCAAGACTCGGCGCTGGTTCATAAAGCTCGGTCCACATAGTCTTGAATGGAAGCGAACGTTTCGGACTTCATCAGAGCTGAAGACTGGCCGTCGTCTAGTCCCGACCTTAATCCGCTGGATTATGATTTACGGTCAATTTTAGAGAGTACAGCTTGCTCTAAATGCCATGATAATTTGGAGTTTCTAATACAATCCATTCGATTGGCAGTGAAGAATTTCCCCATGTAAAAAGTGCGTGCTTCTATTGATAACTGGCCTCAACGTTTAAAGGACTTGCGGCCAAAGGAGACCATTTCGAATAAACTTCTTATATATTTAAATGTTTTATATTTTTATATTAAACCAACACTCTGACTGATTAAGAGTAATAAATGTTATTTGCAATTAAAATAACATTTTTTTTTCTTTGTTACAATATTTATGGCAATACTAGGTATTTACCGATGCTATTAAAACTCCAAAATTGTGATTCTTCAAAAATAGGTACTGGTTTAAAAAAATAATTTCAATCTTCCGTATTACGAAAAGCGATAGAAGATCCAAATTTATTTGTTCTGATATGTGAACTAATTACGAAAGGCGACTTGGTCTAAATATTTAAGAAATATTCAAATTTATAACATTTTATATTGTTCACAAAGTGGAAACCTTAAAATATCGCCGTTTTGCGATTACTACTTATATTAACAAAAAAACATTTGTATCTTGCTTTGATTTGAATCATTGGCTTGGTTTTGGCTCATTTTTTATTGTAACGTTTTAAGTTTTCGTTCGAATTCGGATCCCTAATGTTACAGACATATAATATCTTCATCACACAAATGTCTGTCGCCGTTGGGAACTGAACCCGAACCTCGTGGTTAGTCAATGGTTAGGTGTGTGCGCTAATCCCCAAACCAACGAAGCATACTTACAAGTTAATAAAATTATTTTGATACTTAACTAAAATTCAGCTCAGTATTAGCTCTTAATAAGGATGTGAAAGATCATCCGAGTGTTTTCAGTGGAAATAAAATTAATTAAAACTAAAATCATTTAGGCTATTAAAGTGTTATTTAATAGTTCATAATTACATTAATTTAATTAAATAATTATGACAAGCAAAACTAAATCCAAATAAAGTTAAGTACCTATAAGTTCTTATAGCTGCGATGGAAAATATGTAAATCTCACTAACAAACGTGTCTTAATGAAATGCTTCAATCATATGGCTATTTCGGCTGAACTAGCTTTATTGAATTATTCACAATTAAGTTCATCGACCGCACCGTGGCAATTGGGTAACAATCATTAAACCGTCCAATATTTCAGATAATTCGAGAATCAGGTCAATCAACTCCACAATGATAACTGACATGACGGAATTAGCTTGACGACTTTATTTAGAGTTCAAGCAATTGTTAATTTCCTCCAATAAGCTAATGGACGTAATCCTCTTTGGCAAGTTTTGTAATTGGTTGATTGCGTCGTGGCTCCCTTTGGAAAGTAAATGGACCCGAACATGTTCATCTCGTATTCGGTGTGTTGAAGGTGTTTTGAAATGGTTTCGTGATTTTTGTTTCGTCATTATTTTAAATGTGCGTGTTAAACATTTCATTCTACGCTGCGGACTTACTTGGTTGCTAGAACTTTTTCATCTTATTTCAATTGAACATACCTTTCTGACATTTATGTTTCAAATTACAATTTTGATTAAAACGTAACAATAAATATGCAAACTGGCAATAATTAATTAGACAAAAGTTGTCAGACCGTTTAGTTTAAAAGCGTTCTTTACTGAAAGTAAAAATGAAGCATACAATATTCTGCTAAGGTTTGAAGACACAAAGCATTTCTCTGCTTTATCATATTTGAATAAAAATATTAAGGGATGTAACTGACAGCTCGGCAACACAATAACTGACAGTTACAGGGGTTGAAAAAACGTAAATGCAATTTATAGTATTATGAATATAATATATTTGAAAAACTAAAAACGTTACTAAGCCTTAATATAGTATTGGTATTATTATAATTTATTAACTAGTTACACCCGGGTTTTCATCCACAAATTTTCGATAGCATGTTGGCAAAACTTTTTTGTGGCTGAGTTTCAAGTCTCAGGTTGTTTAACATAATTACATGTGTTCTTGTTTTATCAGATAGGGATAAAGTAATTGGGATATAAATTAATATCTAAAAAAATAAAATAATTACTATGAAATATTTACTATACATTTTTCAAAATTTTAATTTAATAATGGCTCCCCAGGCTATACATGTTACACAAAGCTTTTATAAACTATTTTAGGCCACCACATTATTCTGGATACAAAAATCTACAACTGACTAAAGAATATTTGATATTCAATTCAAAAGAATACCACCTGCCTGTTTCGGCACTTACATCCACCCACATTCGGCTAGACACGAACAATGACTGCATAATAAAAAGTTTTTAAAACACGTTAATTTTCAAACGGCTATTAACATGTTCAAGCAAGGAGGACCTCAACCAAAATGTCGTTTATCAAAAGGTTTTACAACTTCTATATATCAGTTTCAAATAAGCTTAAATGTGTTAAAGCCTCACTAATAAGTAATAAATTGAGTGAATAGAAACAGCTTTATGTGACGTAAGTTCCTTTTAAGCAACTTTAGTATAATCGGATTGAAATAGTGTTGGGATTGTGGTATAAAACGGCATTATTACCGGGACATCGAGTGGCAACTTGTGTTATGGTAATTTTTAAATCACTATCACCCCTATATGCTTTGTATACTTCATAGGATTTACTTGTATTATAATATAATGTATATTTATCGTTTTTTTTTACATTTTACTGTTTATTTCTCTGCTTTCCACATTCATAACGATTCACAAAATGTGGCCATGTACTTTTTATATTAGGCTCAATTTTCACCAACTTTAAAATAACGGTTGTTGCGCGATTAATCAGCGGATACGAATGGATTTTGATGATTCTTTTCTTGTAAGGTAGGTCACATATCAAAGGCTTCCTATTGATTTGAATAACACACAACAGATGAATTAACATTGTAATTTTTAAATTTGCGTCAGTTTTATGCCGCAAGCGGTTTTTTTAAATTATTGTAAGTACACGCACTCTATAACGTTTAAAAATATAATAGTACTCATTGATTTGATTTTTGTATTTGTTTCCCAATTTTTTTCCACTGTATTAATAATAATCTAATAATATAAACAAACCCCACAATATCCCCTGTTCATTTTAGATTTGTTTTTATTGTTACATAGAAGACAAGTGTGTCAGCTGATAGCAAGTGCTCAGAAAAGATTTTCAATGCTAGCGATATTACAAATGAGTTTTTACAAACTTTTCTTGGATTAATACGGGGATAATCATATCCGTCTTGAAGCAGTTGTTCTACAAAGTTGCCGTAATAGGTAAGTAAAGTAATATCATCAGAATTTTGCACGTTGGAGTAGAAATAGAGAGGGGACCCCATATTATAATATTTTACGTTACAATCCATCAAAATTCACTTAAACCCACTAAAAGTTTATCAGCCGGACCACCTTTGGCCTGTATATTCTTCCAGAAAGTGATATATAAACTTTATCTCACAGAAATATGTTCTTGTTTCGATTTACTCATCAGCTTTCTATAAACAGATGTATATACTCGCAAGGATCGAGGTCACAACTTGAAATTAAGGTCAAACTTGTTCCGACATATCTCTTTACCGCCATTTGGCTAATTTCAGAGATGTCTAATTGCTTAGAAGTTTGTATTATGAAAACCACACAACAATATTCTGTAATAATCACAATACATTGCTGTGTTTGTTGATTCACGATAGTTTTATCTTACTATTTTGCCAGCAATGGATTTCATGTCAGCGTGAATTACTGAAGGTTGCAGCAATCTTAGTTTTGGGGGAAGGTCCTAATTGAAAGTTACTTGGTACAATGACAGCGGTCCCTTAATAAGTCCAGCGGCCACAGGCTGTATTGTGCTTTGTTACTTGTCAGATTAACGTGACTCCCTTGACGCATTCTCACTGGTAACAAACTAGGATTGTCTAAAGATCAGGGCTTCTATGTCCATTGTCGGGATCAGGGGAATAATGAACAGATTTGCTTTGAGAATGCGTTTCGATTGATTTCTCTATGAAGCGTTCTGATTTCTCTTTTGTGTTTATCTTTTATTGCATTGATGATAATTTATCTTTGCTGATGCATTTTCAAGTTGTTCAAATATGTAATAAGATTTCTATTTTCATCATAATTAAGTAGTTATGAGCAATAACTATTAAAAGTCTTCGGCTCCGTGATTGATAATAGATACAGACAGGTACGTGTTGAATAAAATTATTTTATCACAAGTACTTTTTTTATTGGTACAAACAATCCAATAATATTTTTAATTAGAAGCCCATATGTACTTTTTCACATATACCTAAGTTTCTTTGCTTTTAAATAGCTAACCGGTTTCGCGTTTTACAGCATCACCAGAGCTAAAACTTGAATACCAACGATGAATTCATACTAATATTATAAATGCGAAAGTAACTCTGTCCGTCTATCTGTCTGTTACGCTTTCACGTCTAAGCCACACAATCGATTTTGATGAAATTTAGTACAGAGATAGAGTTAATCTTAAGAAAGGACATAGGCCTCTTTTAACCGACTACATAAAAAAAGGGTACGCTTTTACACAAAAAGTATTATAAGTGGGAAAAATGTCTGCTCTTTGAAAATTGTCTATGTTATTAAAATAATTCACGCGAACGAAACCACGGGAGGAAAGCTAGTAATATATAATGCACTCTAATAATATATGACAATTATTTGTTTAGAATTTTACAAAGTCTCTATATTTATGTGTTAGAAATTGAACAAGTATTCAGTGTATAGGTTTATTGCATTTACATTATTATTTATCTCGATTATACATCTAGATAGGCAAACATGTGATTGGCGGATAGGCGTACTGTGTCCGACGTAAAATAGACAGCTCTTTACAAATAGGACCAGTTATTGCAAGATCTAGCTGCGATATAATACTGATGGTATGCTTTGATGGTATAATTTAGATTCTAGTGATCTTTATTTTTATGTATGTCGCTATATGAAAGCTTTTTTAACTTGACAACTCCCATTTATCTCTAATTGATTCACAGGTTAGGGGATCACAGAGGTTATTAGATTTTGCTCAACAACTCGAGTGATATTATTTAATTATTAAAAATTGCAGTTGTCGGATGTTATCCAGATCAAATGTTGTTTGAGGTGTTTTATTGTAAGAAAAATATTTAAGAGAATTATTTTATTAAATTGTTTCCTTATTTTCATTTACTTACACACTTATTCTTTTCACTGTAATAAGTTATTAAATTTTGTGCTATTGAGTTTTCTGTTTTTTAATAATGCTATTCTAAATAAAATCCGCGCATCCTAGTATACTGTTACGAAAATCTAAGCCACTTCAAAGTAATTGAGTTAGTAAGAATATAAAGAGCAATCAGTAGAGATGAGAATCGTCTTATTTTGTATATAGCCAGAGTTCACTCATGTCAATATTTCAAATTCTCTCTTTTTTGAAACGAAATTATTTTATTTCGATTTCTAGTTACACCATAAAAGTTTTCGCAATTTCAAATAAGGAAACCAAATTTGTGTTAATTTTTTCTGACAATTCGTGCGAGAGTTTATTCGTTTCACTGACAATTTCTGCGTTCTCTTGTCAAGTACCAGCCTTTGAAACGATGACATAAGACTTCTTAACAGAATATGGGAAAGCACGGAAAATAACTTCACAAATCATTAAACAGTCACCTTTTGTAACATATTACTCATAACAATTACCTAACTAAAATAGTGGTGATAATTACAAATGGCTATGGGGCTTTAACAATTGAGGTCAAACTCATAAGTTTCCCAATTAAAGTAATCAATCTATAGAAACTGATCTAATGAAGGTCGACTCAGCAGGAATGTTTGACGTGGAATTATTGGAGCCATTAAATTGCTAAATTGTCAGTCGCTGTCATTGTCGTAAACTTTGGTCCTTCGAAGAGAAACTTTGTACACCAAGTCGTTAGTGATAGTCAACTTTATGATTGATGTTCTGACTTTTGAAACTACCACTTTGTAAAGAATTACGTTTTTACGCTGACATGTAGTTTTTTAATAGGATTGGAAGGTTAGGGACAAAATGATTGAGATGGTATTTAATGGTGCGGTGTGTTGAAACTCTCGTGTACCAAGTTAATAAAATAACCTTACCTTTTCCTTCCACAATAGCGCCAGTGCTCGCCGTTGTCGTGTTTTGGTTAACCGAGGGTAGCCGGTAAGCTTACTCAAGCAAGAGGCTTACCATACCAGCCTCAGGTTGGCAACGCACCTTTTTCTCATTCTCATTTTATTTAATTCAAAATAAGTATACATATTATACATTTTTTGAATGTCAAAACTTAACTTTCCACCTTTGGTGTCTATAAGCGACGTGTATTTCTTACCATCAGGAAATCCATCTGTTTGTTTTACCTTCCAATATCATAAAAAAAGAAAAAAAGTAGTACTTGTTTATAAGTTTACCATCTATCCTACTTGCTACACCACAATGGCTAGGTTGGGGTAACTTGGAGAGATTAATTGTTGGACCAAACAGGAGGAATAATTTAAGACAATACTTATTTAACATAAAGTAACACCCTAGTTTTGCCTACTTTCAAATACTTACTCAATATCTTAATAATGCTTCGTTAACCAAAAGCTTTAGATCTTTAGCCTGCGTATGTTTATTGGGTTTTCTGCACTTCAAAGCGAATTATCACAATAGCGTGCGCCGACGCTGTTGCTGTAAGGGTTTTTAAGCAAGGCCTTAAAGTAAGGCAGGGCCAAACCGACCCCGTCTTGTCTGGTTGATTTCAATAGTTAAATTCTTCGAAAATGATTATTTACTAGATTATTATTTTAGTGGGCGATGTTGTCGTCACATCCCTACGTAAAATCTGCGCTACCAATTTCGTGTTAAGTTTACTAAAATTTATTGCTAATTTATGAACAATTCGCTGCAAAATGACACCCACATAATCATTAAATTATTATCAGTTCGCAATCCGGATACTATTAGAGTAAATGAATTAATGCTAACAAATACACTTAAATGGAATTGACTGTCATATTAAAAACCAGCCCATAAAACATGTACCTGTTGCGGGCGAACACCGTAACGATTATAATTTAAAATTACATTAGTCACTACTTGTAGTGATAAGACAGCTGGTATATTGTTCTAGAATAAGAATAAGCGAGAACCTAAAGCTTTCAAAATCTTAACAGTGGCAAGGAACGGGAATAGCAAGGATTTAAACATGCCGTCAGGATGCATGAAGATACAGTAGGAGGTTAGCATACTAGATCAGACGACGAAGATGGTCAGTCAGTCAGTCAGGTCAAACAAGGCATGGTTTCTGACCGAGACAAGCAATATGTATACAAAATATAAAATATGTTTTTCTGCCCCTGACCGGTATCTGTGTTTTACTTTTCACACCACACTATAACTTAAAAAAAAAGAATACAATTTCTTGCCGTCCGTTTTCACTTTCATGCTGTCTAACGCCCGAAATGAATGACTTAATATTTTTGTTGCTAGTTCAAAACATAATAAAATGTTTTCTCTGAATTTTATATGAAACGACCTCTGATATATTACCTATCTTACGAAACAAGAATCATCAAAATTGATTTGTAATTGTCTGAATATTAACAAGCAAACAGTCGTATTGAGAATCTTCTTCTTTAAAAGTAACCATTCATGTTATTGGTTCAAAAGTTATCGATTTGTAGTAGAAACCGAAGTAAGACTGTCCACAACGTTCACTCGACCTCTGGGCGCCAATCGCGTGAAATACAAGAACATGAGTTACGTTATTTTAAAATGGCAGTTATTAGACCGCGCGAAACGCTCACATGCGCTAACCTTTAGCTTGTGTTCTACAAATAGTGGTATTTAATGCTGTTTAGATAAATCAGAGGGTAATAATTGCTATGATTTATATTCGAACAGATAATTAAATTAGTAATGACCGCGTAGCGACACAAACTGAACGCAAATTAATCACGTCAAGCATATTGAATTGTGAATAGATAACTACCAAATGACATTTGGAGGTGCTCTGGGACACAAATAATAATAGCTCCATCTATCGGTGGTGATGAGCTTTTGTTTGAATGTGAATTCGACTTTTTAATTAGTTTTTAACTTGTAGCCATTTTGGTTCAATCAATGGTCATAGCGCCAATGCTCGCCGTTGTCGTGTTTTATGCTGGGTAGGGTAATAAAGGTGCAGATAAAAGTGCACCAGTAAGTTGTATGGTTACGATTGACTTGATTGACGATAATTTTCTTTTACTAGAGTCATCTGTTTATTATCTTATAACAGTATAAAGAATACCACCCCGCTGTATTAGAAAACGGTTCCCTCTTTGAACAAATCTTTGACCCGAGTGTACATGATATTACTGTCAGTTTTTATTTAAAAAAGACGGCGCAAACGGGCACGTGGGTTAGCTGATAGTAAGCGACCATCGCCCGAGAAAATTTCGCAAATTCATAGATTTGTAGCTGACTTTTTAGGAATGAGACAATACCACCTCTAGTAAGTAGTGCCGCAAAGTTCTTCGTGAAACAACCAGGGCGGTTAGAACGTACACTATCGTCTCGACACGATCGTGTCGTTTAGCGCGATTAGAAATGTCAAACTCAAAAAACCTAGTACAATTTTTTGAGATTGACATTTCAAATCACGCAAAACGACGCGATCGCGTCGAGACGATAGTGCACGTTCTAACCCCCTTGAGTTTAGTGTCCGATATGGCTACGAATTTTCCATATGTCGTCGGCTAATCGTGGATACATATGCCTACCTTTTCGGATATATGTGACGATATGTTTGAAGGTTATACGAGGTAAAACAAGTTCGATGTCTTGTATTTTTTTATAGAAGAGGAGGCAAACGGGTTAGTGGGTCACCTGATAAGTGATCACCACTGTCCACGAACACCCGCAATACCAGAAGTATCACGGATGCTCTTTTCTTGAAGGTTCCTAAGTCGTATATCAAGTAGTGTATATCAAGTAGCTTGCATATATAAACAACAAACAGTTGGTGTACATATAATTGCAATATGTCCGATAGTGAGGGGAGAGTAACGGCTTGTAAAACACTGCGCCGCTGATACCAGGGTCAGAAGTCATCAATAAACCACTATCTCTGTCCGGTGCGCGTTACACTTATAGTCTAAGACACTGTTGGCTCATCAGGATCCAATGTTATTAAAAAAGCTTTTATTTAACTTGCATTGTATGTATGTATGTTCGAGTAGAATCTTATATTTCAATTTTGAAGTAGATATCATCACCCGATTAAGCTGAAATTTTGTATACACGTTTATTTTGGATGACGATGTACGATAAGGTACATGACATATTCTAAATCCAACATGGTGGAATAGTTGTTTTTAAAGTACTTCTACAATATGCGTACCAAATAAAAGGGCTCGTTGAGAGCAACTCGAAAAATAATAAAATCTTTTTCTAAAAAGGTTTTTTTCTTAGTTTATCTATTCTAATCACTACATAGTATAAAACAAAGTCACTTTCTATGTCCCTATATCTATATGTTTGCTTAAATATTTAAAACTATGTACGCTACGGATTTTGATGCAGTATTCTTAAATAGATAGATTGATTCAAGAGGAATTATATTATGTATATTTTTCTTAGGAATACATATTATTATTAACTGTCAAACGTTAATAACAATTTGTATACCGAGTGTCTCTAGGTCAGCTAATTTATAATATACTAGCGGACGCCCGCGGCTTCGCCCGCGTGGATATCGGTTACCGCTGCAAAAAGCCTACTCAAGAAAG
>DVZL01001716.1:0-16915 GCA_018236625.1 Lasaia peninsularis
TTACCTCACAATCGAGATGTAAAGCAGAGTAGTTAGCTCGGGTGTAAGCATCAATTGCACCCTCGAATTATAAGCGCTCCCGCTGCGATCGTGCGCCTAAATCTCTCGGGCTGCAATTGATGCCTTGCAGCCCTTGGCCACAAATATACTATTATAGACCTGGGGAAGGTTAGAAGCTAGAAAGATTTGGACGGAGCTTGGTAATGGTATTTCTATGGATACAAGGTTTTGGATAAGAGATTTGTGATAATATTGCTCACAAGCAATTACTTAATTATTAGGCTAATTCACACGCTATAACCTTTTTAGAGTTCGGTACCCAGAGGGTAAAAAACAGATCCCTATCACTTTGCTGACCGTCTGTCTGTCACCAGGCTGTATCTTAAGAACCGTGACAGCTAGACAGTTTAAATTTTCACAGACGATGTGTTTCTGTTGCCACTATCTCAAAAATACTAAAAATAGAATGAAAAAATTATACAAAGGATGCTCTCATACAACAAATGTGATTTTTTTGCTGTTTTTATAGATAATGGTACTGAACTCTTCGTGCGTGAGACCGATTCGCACTTGATAGATTTTTTATTTCACAAAAGGGTTTTATCAGACAGCAAAATAATTATGTAATAAAAATAATAAAATAAAATATTATTATCAAATATTACGTCACTGCACAATTTATATATAACTAGCTGTGCTCGCGACTTTCTTTTTTAATTAATAAATTTATTTTACGTATTTCTAAAATATAAGTAGCCTAAGCTGTTCCTTATTAAATTAGCTGTCTGCCAATGAAAGTCCCGTCAAAATCGTTCTAGTTGTTTCAGAGATTAGCGGGTACAAACATTCGGACAAAAATTCTAAAAAAGCTGTTATTTTAATATTACATACAAACACTCCAATTTTATTTATTTGTACAGTTAAAAGGCTGTCGCGATATTTATCAGTGTACTAGTAAATTAACTAGATTGCTTTTATAATTTTTCAAATTAAGTTAAGCAGAGTATGTTATGCTGAGTAGCTTTTTCATGACAAGTTTTTTATAACATAAAAATTGTGAATTTTTAAGTTGGTCTGTTAAAAGTGCCTTGACTCTTGCTTAGTCGCGGACGTATGTAAACGGTAATTTAAGTGTGAGTATTTGTACTAGTCTCAAAATCTACTAGTTAGTAGTAGTAGTACTAGTTAGTAGGTACGTATTACTATTGAAACCACATTACGGGTGCAGTTTGTAGTTGACTGTCTGTGCGGATCCTGAATAGTATATCTGTCACTGATGTCACGTTCAAGGTCATACTGGTTGCTATGAAGTAGTTTGATATCGTCATTATAATGTTCATTCATTTACTATCTCTTTCTAACCAACGAAAATTGTATCGTACAGAGAAGTAAATAATATATTTTTTCTATGTTGCTTTAATACAGGGCTAAAAGACCTTGGAATTCGAACGTTGATTAAGTTACAATATTTTTTCATAATTCTTCATTCTTGTAACTTGTTCATTTAGTTTTGAAGTGTGCTGTGAAACGGTTGAAAAATATGTCGACTGCCGGTAAAGTGATAAAATGTATGGCTGCCGTCGCCTGGGAAGCCGGTAAACCATTAACACTTGAAGAAATCGAAGTAGACCCACCCAAAGCGGGCGAAGTACGAGTTAAGATAACCTCTACCGGTGTTTGTCACACAGATGCGTATACCCTCTCTGGCAAGGATCCTGAGGGAGTTTTCCCAGTGATCCTCGGACACGAAGGCGGCGGTATCGTGGAAAGTGTGGGAGAAGGCGTTACGTCAGTGAAGCCCGGCGACCATGTCTTACCCCTCTATGTGCCCCAATGCAGAACCTGCAAGTTTTGTCTCAACCCTAAAACAAATTTATGCCAAAAAGTAAGAGTAACGCAGGGCCAAGGTGTTATGCCCGACGGCACTCGAAGATTCCGTTGCAAAGGAAAGGAACTGTATCATTTTATGGGATGTTCATCTTTCAGTGAATACACTGTAGTTCTGGAAATTTCTATTTGCAAAATTCCTGAAAACGCAGCTTTAGACAAAGTATGCCTACTCGGCTGTGGTGTAACTACTGGCTATGGAGCTGCATTAAACACTGCAAAGGTTGAACCAGGCTCAAACTGTGCTGTATTTGGACTTGGTGCTGTTGGTTTAGCGGCTGGTCTTGGTTGTAAGGTCGCTGGTGCCAAGCGTATTATTGGAGTGGACATCAATCCTGAAAAGTTTGAAATCGCTAAGAAGTTTGGTTTTAATGAGTTTGTTAATCCAAAGGAACATGACAAACCTATTCAACAAGTGTTGGTAGACTTGACAGATGGAGGTCTGGATTATACATTTGAATGTATTGGTAATGTAAATACCATGAGAGCTGCATTGGAAGCTTGTCACAAGGGTTGGGGTGAGTCTGTGATCATTGGTGTGGCTGGTGCTGGGGAGGAAATTAGTACACGTCCCTTCCAACTTGTGACTGGTAGGGTCTGGAAAGGAACTGCTTTCGGAGGCTACAAGAGCCGTGACAGCGTACCCAAGTTGGTTGACGACTACCTCAACAAGAAACTGCCCCTCGATGACTTTGTTACTCATAAAGTATCCCTAAGTGAAATTAATGAGGCTTTCCATCTGATGCACACAGGAAAGGCTATTCGTGCTGTTGTTATGTTTTAAGACAAACTATGTGACCTGTATAAAATATTGCATTTGTTACAAGAGCTTTTGTGAATACACAAATATAATATAAATTAATGAATATTATAGTTGTTTTTTCTTAAACTAGCTGCTTTTTGCATGTTTTAGTTACTTCGGTCTCAAAAGAGAACTAAAGGGGGTAAATAGGAAGTAGCCTATGTTTTTACCTGGAACTTGTATGTCTGTATAAAAAAATCCATAGTTTTTTAAATTGTAATATGTATATATAAATCCATTTCAATCAAGTACAGATTATATTCAAATTTAGTTGAAAATATAGCTAATTTAATAATAAGTATTGTATGTAAATCTATTTATTATAAATATGTATTGTGGCTAAAGCTTGCAAATAGACATGGTGGTAATTAATTCAGATTTGTGTTTTAGGAATGAATTACTATTACAACATTTTCTAATATATTATTAGACTTGATCAGATTATGTTTAGTTCATATTAATTCTTAACATTATGTTATACTTGTTCATAGTTTTCAACTATATTATCTCACTTTTTTTATGATTATCGCTTATCATGAAATCTAATAATGAAATATGAACATAAATTACTTGCTAGGGGAAGGAGTTAGACTATTGATTATTGATATTATTTATTTATTATTTATTATTTAGACTATTTATTGATAATTATTGAGAGATTGAAGAGAGATAAGTTGTTGTGAAATTCTTATGACCTCTGAAGTTTTGAATGAGTAGTGAATGATTTTCATTTTATATTACGAAAAGTGCTAAACCTATAATTATACCTATAAATTTGCAAACAAAACAGTCTAAATTAGAATCAGAAATGGTTCTCAATTCGCGTTTTTTTAGGTTTGTTCTTTTTTTATTGGAACAGCGAACAAGCACACGGGTCTTCTGATGGTAAGTGACAACCGTGGCCTATAGACACCGTAGACGTAGGTAGGTAGGGCTGTAAGAACGTGTGAACGAGTCTACTGGCTACCTTATTCCGAACCGAAACACGACAATGTCGTTATGGCGGCAGGAATAGGCAGGGCGGTGGATACCCGGGTAGGGACCCTGGTGAGTTGCTGTACAGCACTACCACCGGTGGTCATGATGACCTATGCTCGCCTCTTATGAGTTGCCTAGTAGGGAGGCAGATGGTCTATTCTACACAAAATCGAATACCTCATAAGTCATAACTAAGACTAGGTACCTAATGTTTTTAATATTTTTTAAAACATTATCTTACGTAAGTATATTCGAATAAGTTGTTACATAACTTTAAAACGCACCGATATCCAAACTGATTTACAAAAAGCAATGACGTCGTATGTTGGTATAATTTATTTGTCATCGTTGGATACGTGTGCACTTTTTGCTAATGATATATTTAAATTTAACATGTGTAAAAACAAGGTAGAAATATAGTAGTTTTCATCCTACTTCCTACTAACGCCACTCAGCTACTTTGGAACCAACCACTTATTACTTTAATAAAAGTGTGTTTTGACGTTATAAGTATTATAAGTCAGAAAAAAAATTTCTGGCTAAAAATACCTAGCTAAATAGTATTATAACATATTTTGAAAACTGTAAAAAAGCTAAGCCACAATGCCTAAAGACCAAAGTGTTCTAACAATGTTATGTTAACAAAGTTATGTCTTACGGCGCCGGGACGTGGAATATGACATTGAAACTGGCACACTGCCTTAAAGTTATGGAAAGGTCAAAGCTTCGAGATAAAGTCCGGAACGAGATTATCAGGCAGTAGACTAAAATGTCTGATATCGAAAGATGTAGCAAGCTGAAGTGGCAGCGGCCTGGTCACATCTATAGCAATCTTGGGTTCTCTAATGGAGACCTTGTCTCTGTAAACATAGCGTTGAGCGCCCTCCGGCCAGATGGACCGACGACTTAAAGACGGTAGCTGGTAGCAACTGGATGGTGTAAGCGGGAGATCGGGTTTTATGGCGCACTCTGGTCTACGTCCAGCAGTGGACTAAGATAGGTTAATGATGATGTCACTGGCACCGTGGCTAGATGGTCATGGAGAACTTTATCTATTATGTACGACCGTCAAGGCGGTGCTCGCCATTATCGTGTTTCGATTTTGGCAGTAAAGTTACTAAACATATAAGTGGCTTAACATCCCATTTTCAAATTGGCAACGCATTTTCAATATTATGTTTATTATATACGTAACCAGCTATGTTGAAACTTGGGCAGTATTAAGTATTAACATTTATGTATTACCAAAAAGTATATTCTTCAAGTATTATTACGGTATGTATTTTTTTAGCCTCGGTGGTCTAGGGGTTAGCGTTTTGGTTTTCTATTCCTGTAGTTCAAGTCGACCAGGTTTCCCTTTTGGGTTGCAGAGGTCAAATGGTAGTAGCTTAGTGTAGAGACTCCTCAACAAACCCCCTTGATTAGGTAACCGAGCACGACTTCATCTTATAGAGAAACGGGATACGGCTAGAACGATGTATACTATACATACAATTTTAGAGATCCGCAGAATGTATCTCTAGATTTTCGCTCAAGATTTGTCAAATAAAACTCCATAGCTTAAACTGAAAATATATTATAAATAATTTATTTATTTACATGCATTTGCACACATTATTATTCTTATAATTAGCCAAAATTTACACATAATTTATTTACAAATCACAGATCTTGAGATTTTTTTTTCACGTTCAGTCAGACATAAGTTGCTTGTAGTATTCTACGTAGACGTCACACTGGTCGGCTGAAAAAAAAACATATATATCTACACTAGATTTCCACCTGCGGCTTCGCCCGCATGAATTATTTGAAACACAGATAATTTTCTGATTTTAAACACAAATAATTTTCTAAGGCCAAACATTTTTTCGACGTATAATACTTATTGCGTAAAAACATACCCTCTTTTTCATGTAGTCGGTTCAAAAGACTCCTCAAGGTCAACTCTATCTCTGTACCAATTTTCATCAAAATTGGTTCAGTGGTTTAGGCGCGAAAGCGTAACAGACAGACAGAGTTACTTTCGCATTTATAATATTAGTAGGGATTATACAAAATATCTGGATAGAGAACTAAATAAATATCGTCATGCCCATATCTCCGAATAGGTATGCAGATGACATGTATTACCTACGTTTAACCGACAATATTAAGTACCACGATTGCTAGATGGCAAGAAGGCCGTCAATATTAGACACGTAATGTTTTCAGTTAAATTGAAAAAACTTGATAGAACAAGTTCACGTACCAGGATATCGAACCCGAGACCTCGTGCTCCAAAGTTGGACACCGACTGCGCTCGACCTCTGAGGCGTACAGATAAAGTACTTCGTCTATCTATCGTTTTGTTATCGTTGATATTTGAAAACGGTCTGAACCATTAGTCGATGATGAAATGCACTAGGTGTTCTAGCTATTGTCGTGATCCGGGTAATTAGGGATACCATTTCCATATTTAGTATCTACAGGAGGAGCGTATTTTTTTACTTGTTCAATACATTTGCTCAATTTCGTTTTGAGCTTTTTAGAAAATGGGTAATAAATATTAACAAATACTAAATAGCATTATATTATAGCATAATATCATTAAATTTAATAAAAAAAACAGTACTTACCTAACCTAAACTAAACCTAACTAAAATATAAATATATAGATCCAAAAATATATTTATTATTATTACGACTCGATCCTAATATATTTTAAGTATTTCATGATTTGCATCTAATTGTCACATTGAATTAAGGCCAAGATGTTATAAAGCCTAATATGTAATGCAGCCATTACATAAAAACAAATTTATAGGGATTGCAGTTTCCAAGTTTCATGTGAATATGATATATTAAAAAGTGTTTTAACATTTTGTCGCCAGATATTAGCCATCATCAACTTGGCGATTTGTCCCTGTTGCTCCCAACGCCTAAGCGAGGGAACCCAGGGTCCGGTTTCCTACATTTCGCCCTCCACTTCGCACGGTCTAACGCATCCCTAACAGTGAGTCCATTGACACACATGTCTTGTTCCACGACATCCAGCCAGCGTTTCTTGGGTCGGCCTCTTTTACCAACGCCAATTGGTTTAATGGCTTTTAGACATTTGTTTTCTACGTAACCAGCCGGTTTACGTAAAACATGGCCGTACCATCTTAGGCGGCTTTCCTGCTGTTTTTCTACTATGCCACGAACATGAAGGCTGTCAAGTATGTGAGCGTATCTAATACGATCTTTACGAGTTACGCTACACATCGCAGCATCTTCATCTCTGTAACATGCAGCCTCTGCTTATGCCGTTCGAATAACGGCCATGCCTCACTGCCATATAAAAGGACGGGTCTAATGATGGTTTTATAGACCTGTCCCTTTAGTTTTACCGGCATTTTTGGGTCACAATGACACCGGTCAATTCACGCCATTTTGACCAAGCCGCAGTAATTCGAACTGAAATGTCGTGGTCGATATCACCAGACGTATGAAGAACGGATCCTAGATATTTAAACTGGTCTGTGCGCTTGGCCAGGTCTTCGCCTATTCGTACAGACGACGGATCCGTGATATTACAGGCCATGTATTCAGTCTTAGCCACATTTAGCTTCAGATCACCGTTCTCAAGCAAATCCTTCCACTTTTTCCTGCGTCTCACTAGGCGGCTCTTCTGCGTATCTCAGATACACGGAAGAGCTGCCTAGTGAGACGCGTGATTCCCCGATGCTCAGCTGTCGACCCTGTTGAATTCTTCTTACGGGATTAGGAATATTAGGATTACTGCTATTTGTGCTATCATCATCTACAGAAAAGTTCTCTTTTTTGTCTTGCCCCGATTAGAGCCCGCCTTAACAATCTCTTCAAACTGTACGTAAGTATTGTGACTCATGTACCCTTCTTACACGCTGTTTCAAATTATTTAGGCTTGATACATGAACTTTTATTTTGGTGTCTACTATAACTAAAATACTAAAACCGGTTTTGGTTTTCATTTTTCTAATTGGCCAACCAAAAATAGAGCTGCGGCTCTCTATATGGTATTACTTCGAAGTTAGGAGGGTACTACCTTCGAAGCAATACCATATAGAGAGCCGCGACTCTATTTCTATTTATTGACACATTATTCAGATCGCGCCCGATAGTGCTGTCTCTCTTACTCTCAAGGATCTATAAAAGAATTTCTTAATCCTGGCGGTCCTAATAAGGAGGAGGAACTGTTTTCATATTATTGCATTGCTGGCACGCGCCGCCCGGCACTTGTCATTCGTTTCATACTTGTCTGAAACTGTTTTTCGCGCCGCGCCGCGGTGCAGTGCGGTAAATAGTAGGCATTAGATTAACGATTAACGGGCTTCTGCAATTAACGGAAGTTAACGTGTCCGTTAACATTTTTAAAAGGTAACTTAAAAGTTAATTCGTTAATCAAAATGTTAACTTCGTTAATTAGGTAACGATTAACGGATTAACGAGTTAATGCCCTAGCTATGCGTATCTGCTAGCGCAATATCGTCCGCCTACATGAGGAGTCATGGTGGTTGCAGCTCATCAGTGTTGACTAACAATGCGTCCAATACCACACTAAACAGATATGGGCTGAGTACTGAGCCCTGGTGTACTCCAACTGTGACAGCGAAAGGATTTGAATCGCCAACAGCGGTCCTAACTATAGATTCGGAATCACGGTACAGATCTCGGATGATATCAACATAATTTTCCGGGATACTCTTGTAACTCAAAGCCCACCAAGTCATACACCGAGGGACACAGTCAAAGGCTCTCTGTAAATCTATAAATAAGAGATGCAGAGGTGTATTCCTTTCCCTGTGTCTCTCCATGACGATTCTTAGAGCAAATATAGGATATTCCGACACTGTACACTCCTGTCGAATCCTGAAATCGATAACGTGCTCGAAGAGCTTCGTAGTGTGCGACATCACCTTTATACCACGATAGTTCTCACATTTCTGGACTGGGCCCTTGCTCTTGTAGACTGGAGTGATAACACTCAGCCTTTACTGACGAGGGATCTCCTGGGTGAGAACAATGCGATTAAAAAGGTCGGTCAGTATGCACACTCCACGAGAGCCCATCGCCTTCCACGCTACAATGCCTCCTTCACCATAAAAAAACAGACAAGTTGGTCACCTGATGGTAAGTGATTACTGCAATTCTAAAAAATACTTTTTTTGGTATATGTACCTTGTGTTGTGTAGGTATATTTAACATATTATACAATATATTTAGGTAAAAACGGTAATTCTATTATTACATACAGACACTCCTATTTTATTTATTTGTGTAGATAACAGGTACCAAAATTTTAAATTATAAATTAGAATGTTTGGTTTTTGGATAGTTCGTATGATTTTTGTAAATAAAAGTCTTTCATCATTGCGGACAATTTTGAATAAAAAAATGATTTCCAATTTGTAATCCACGAGTCACAATATCGCATAAAATGTGTATATATAAGTATGCTTAGTTCTGTGTTATATCAGTCAAATACTTTGTTCCTTGATAATATTTTTTTTATATTACAAGTGGCTTTAAAACCAGTTTTTAATATCATTTTAAAAATTTAATAATTAATTTATTGATAAACATTCAAATGAAAAAGAAAGTGTATCATACCTACCTGTATGTTAAAATTTCAATAAAATAATCTTCTAAGTCCGAGTCGGACACGCGCACCATTATCAACAAAAATGACAATTTTTTTTTGACATTTTTAACACGTTGAATGCGGAACAGGGCCTAAAACACCTGGTGTACATCGCACTCGCAGTGCGGCGAGGAAAAACATAGATTTCTCTGTATTGCGAAAGCCGTAATTTCTGTTTGAATCGGAGTAGGAAAGGGATAAATATATATCTGAGATGTGTTTTTAACCCCGGGTTCATTGGTATACTTACTTTAGTACCGGGTTTCGTAAACCTTGTGCCACACTGTATAAATAAAATGTCAATACGGTGCGGAGCGGGGTTGAAAGCACCTTGTACTCCCGCGCACTTTGTACCGCATCTTGCGATGGCTTCAACCGACTAGTGTTGTGCGTTGCACTTAATGTAGTGCACGTCTTCACGTTGAAATTCACAATTGTGCATAAACGTTGCCGAAAAAAGTTATATGCAATAAACAACAATGAAGATACAGCCAGTAAATTAGAGTCTATATCAGATTTGCGACTAAAATTTCAAAAACAGGTAAATCACTAACTCTTACTACCTAATTTTATTCCGTAGGTGAATTAAGGAGGTACTTTACGTACATAGCTGTACACTGTCATTGTGTCGTCAACATGTCATTTCTATATGAGTGTTAAAACCCACTAAGGCAGAAATGACATTAATATAATAATAAATATTATATAATTTATTCGAATCCAGGATCCATATTAAAATTTCAGAACCTTTAACAAGCAAAATACATCATCTCGAAAAGACTTCAAAAAAGAGGAGATGTGTAGGATGTTATGAAAAACTGCAAACTTGCCAAGTAGTGAGTGTCACAAAAAATTGAAGAAGATTCACACAGAATGCACTGAGTGCAAAAAATATTATTGTTTACCCTGTTTTAAAGAAAAACATCCTTAGCTATATAAAATAGAATGCGATCAAAATTATTTGGGAGGGAGTGGGGTTAAACTATTTGAAATGCTTTCCAATGCATAGATATTTAAAATAGTAAATGAGGGAGAAGCTTTGTATTTTTAATAGATGATATTTTTTTGAATAAATTATTTAAATAAAAGTCATCGATATTTTGATTTTCCATCACTAAATATTGTTAAAATGTGCCGTTTCTCAGGACGGTACAGGGTGCATAAGATTCTACACATTATTTTATTAAACAGATTGTAACCTAGCCTTACCTAACCGCAGCGGTGTCAGATTTAAGTTCATCAAATGATTCTTAATAATAACCTAGACAAAAATTCTTAGTTTTTTTTTACTTTGCGCCAAAAAAAGATTTTGGTCTCGTAAAGTCGGTGGGGTTTAATAGACGTCCTACCGACACAATGGCTGGTTTAGGACAGGGTTCAAAACGCCTCGCAACGCAGTTAATGGAAAGTATAGCAAAAACTGTGTCGCTGGGAACGCGTTAACAAGTCATCAAGCTGACAAAAAAGTTAAAAAAAAATAACTGAATGTAAAGCATGCAAAAGAAACTTCTGTTTGGATTGCTTCAATGAAAAACATAAATTAATATTATTATTTCTTTTATTTCTTCAATAAAACTTATGCTCATCGGTATCTGTTTTTCCCATCCCTAAAATATGCATAAACATCCTCTTGTTCAGTGCAGCACATGGTACATAAAACCCTGTATTTTATTTTATAGATTCTAAACCAAAGAAGCTGTCCACGTAAGCCGTCAGGATCTCTTCAATTTATTCATTAATATTAATACTCAAAGCAAAAAAATATGTTTTTTCTTTACACCAAGCCAAAAAAAGGATTCAAGTTTTTTTAACATTACAGGGTATTATAAGCCTTGTACCGCCGCAATGGTAGTTTTAAGTCCAGGTGTAAAGCGCCCGGTACCACACGAATAGAAAGAATAGAAAATTTTGTGCCGCTTCGAACGTGTTAATAAGCCCTCTTTATTTATTTATTTTGTTTTGTTTTTAGTGTTTTTTGTTATAGTACCAGTAGAAATACGTCACCTGTGAAAATTTCAACTTTCTACCTATCACAGTTCATGTGATACAACCTGGTGGCAGATAAACAGACACATGAACAATGAAATCTTAGAAATAGGGTTCCGATTTTACACTTTGGGTACGGGAGCCTCAAAACACAACATTAATTGAAGGCTTTCTTGTAATCTGAAGTGAAAATGACGGAGGGCTGATCACATAGAACTATATAAAACTGACGTCGGGTAAAATGTTTGGGTGAATTGCGAAAAACTCAAAGTTTAGGTACTTTAGCAAGCTTATCAAATAAACAACACATAAAACTAGTTAATGTTAGATAAAGATTTTCCATAAATCTTTATCTAACATTAACTACGAGGGATGTATGGAGGAAGAAACTGGTGAAAGAGTCATTCATTTTTCCAATAAATGTTCCTATTGAATAAAATGTGTTACAAAAAAAAAAACAACAGAGAAAGACTAAAATTAATTAAAAAAAACTGTATTTTTTTTGTAAATTTCATTTAAAATTTAAGTTGTGATAAATAAAAGACTTTAATAATAATTTTATGTTTATATTTTTAAAATGTTTTTGCTTACATTAAATGTATAAAAGTAGGAAAAGGTAATGAAGATAAATAAATGATAATAATAATAATAAATATTACAGGACAAATTACACAAATTGATCTAACCCCAAAAAAAATAAAAATTAAATGCTTGTGTTATTGGTGTTAGACGATGATACTAATACATAGAAATACTTAAATAAATACCAGGATAAATTTAATAAACACCAAGAACCGGAAATGCAAACATCTATGTTCATCACACAAATATCTGTCCCCTTCGGGAGTCGAACCCGAGCCTCGCGGTTAGTCGATGCGGTTAGACGTGTACGCTAGCCACTCGGCCAACGAGGCGGTCGAGTCTTTATGATTATATTAGAGCGGAGAGACTTTATTATTATATCATATATATCACAGTGTTTTAAAACTGTTGTGGACATACAGCGATTATTTCAAAAACATTAAACTGTCGCTATAAAGTAACTGATGAAATTTTGACCTACATATTTGGTTTAATTGTAATCACTGAAAGTCAATCTTCAAGTTTCCTTGGTGTAAAGATGAGAGGCACTCCTCCAGTGACAGTTTGCACAATAGAGGAGGCGACGTTTACCAGCGGGTGACGCGCTGCGGCTGGGGCAGGGGACACGTGGAACCGGGACAGCACCGCCGCCAGGCCAGCCAGAGACTGCATCATGCCGAGACGCTCACCTTTAAGCAGAAAACATACATGTTTCTATGATGTTTTAAGTACCTTTAATGTCCAGAATGCTTTATTTGAATGGCGTAGGTATCATTCTGGTGTTGTAAATGTTTATAGACGGCGGAGATCACTTATTACTAGGTTAACCACTTGCCCATTTGCCATCTTATAAAGAACTAAAATCTGGACTAAGCTGCATGCCAGACACACATTCTTCCTCGAATCATGGCTGTGAAATTGCTCTTCTGATGATAAGAAACAACTGTTACCTAAAGCTATCATAGATCTTCGTCGTAATCTTTTAGCCGGGATTGGCAACTTGCCCTAGTTTTTAAAGAGTATCCAACAAACGCCTACGTAAAAGCAACGACAATAGTTTCAAATTGATTTTGAAAAATATTTAAGTAATGATTTATATGAAAAAAGCCTATTTTTCCGGAGACCTGAAATAGTTATAGAAAATGTTGAATTCAGTGACAAATAATCCTGAAGCTTCAAACTTACCAATACATGCCCGAGGGCCTATACCGAAAGGCATGTACACATATTTCAGGTTTTCGTTGAATTCGGCAGGGTCGAACCGCTCCGGACGAAACTCAGTCGGGTTATCGAAATACTTGGGGTCATTTTGCATCGCTTGCAACGGGATAACGACCCGAACTCCTTCGTCTATAGTTAAATTGATATCTTCAAATGTGTATTGACGTGCACATTCACGGATCAGAAATCCTAATGAAGGGAAAATACGCATGCCTTCTTTAAACGTATATTTCAAGTAAGTCATATCTTTGATAGCATTGTAACTTAACGTATTGTCATACTTAACTAAGACTCTATCGATTTCTTCCTGCACTTTTCTCTGGGCCCTCGGATTATGTGCCAGCTCGTTAAGCGTAGTGCTAGTGGCAGATGACGAGGTTTCGAAGCCAGCTGCTAAAAATATGAAGACCTGAGCAGCAAGTTGAGCATCATCCATCTCTAGCATAGCTAGCTGTGGCTGTCCGTCTAACATAGCTTTCTCGATCGAGTCACCCACCATTGTACCTTTCTTTTTGCATTCCAACAGCAAATCTATAAAGTCATTTCTCCCCGATGGCTCATAATTTCTCTGTTTAATTACTTCATTGACCAGTTCTTTTATATCTGTTTCTATGTTAGATAAGGTATATAAATGTTTAAATACGTGAGGGAAAAATAGTTTAAGGTGAGTCATGATGATGCTTGCAGCTCCGACATCAAATATCTTAGCTGCAAGTTGTCGGAAGGTGGAGTTGTCGTTGTTAAGGCAATCGACGTCGAGGCCAAAGCCGCAAGCGCCAATGAAGTCGGTAGTATAGCGTGCCATTAAGTCGTACGCGTCCAGCGGGCGAAATATGGTGGCATCACGGAGGATACGCGCCTGCAGTTTTTGCGCACGCTTCGTAATCAGCGGAAACATCGCCCGCAACTTGCCGCTCGTAAACGCAGGTGTCAATCGATGACGAAGCAGTCGCCATGCATCACCATCCGCGAAGAATAAGTTGCGTAAAAGCGGCTCTA
The DNA here is from genome assembly GCA_018236625.1 of Lasaia peninsularis. Lineage (NCBI taxonomy): Eukaryota > Metazoa > Arthropoda > Insecta > Lepidoptera > Riodinidae > Lasaia > Lasaia peninsularis. Next base: position 14,097 of record DVZL01001716.1, read on the forward strand.
TGGTGACTCTTCGTGACACTAAACCACGAGGATAAAAATACGCAAAATCAGATATTAGAATCCGCTTAGCGATTTCCGGATCTCTTATTACCAGCTCTATGATAGGTCCTCGATAGAAACCCACTACCTTCTCGTTTGGATACTTCCAATACATTTCATCCGCCAACTGTGTGAAACTCTTCTGTAGGAATAAGTTCCTTGCGCTATTACCCAGAAATGGTATCGGTTTGTCATGGCGTACTCCTCTCTTGCTCCAGTACGAATATTTTCTAGCATGATACAAGTAGAGAAATATTATGACACCGGCCGTTAACAATAGAGCTATCATTTTTAATGGTCACTAAAGACTGTGTGGAATCTCGTACAATATTAGCTCCGATCATTTCACTGACTATTGTTAATAGAGAAACCAGCTTTAAGTAGTTATAGTTGTCATTTAGTTATATATTTTATTAGCGAAATTATAGATCGATTATCAAGTCGTGGAACTATGCTCGCGTCTACTACAACGATAGTAATAACTGTATTGCGGTGTTTAGAGAACTGATGACTGAGGTTGGCTTTTTAAAAGATATACCTGTCATCATGACTGTTTTGTTCGCATATTGATTGTTATTCTACAAAGATATATGTAAGAGAAAATTCATTTTCCCGCATGATATATCAACGCACAGCCTAAATAATGAATAATAATAATTAATAGAAATATATTTTATTTTTTATTACCTTTAAATAGAAACTGGACCATAACTATCTATACAAATAAATAAAATTTGAGTATCTGTATGTATCTAATATTAAAATAACCGCTTTTTATTAAACGCATATGTATATCGGTTAAAAATTGTGAAGTAAGAATGGAGATATGAGAAAAAAAATGTATCAATATAATGTATAACGTAATTGAATGTCTATTATATTATATTATATTTACAAGGTACTTATAATATATACCAAAAGAACATTTTTGTCTGTCTGTCTGTACCCGCTAATCTCTGAAACGGCTGGACCGATTTTTGACGAGACCTTCACTGGTAGACAGCTAATGTAATAAGGCTACATTTATTTCAGAATTTTCTTTTAGAAATTTATAAAAAAAAACGCGGGCGAAGTCACAGATACAGCTAGTAATAAATAAATATTCTTATGATCCACCACAAAGTATAGGAATTGATCTTGTTAGATTCAAACACGAACAAAAATGGTTCGTAACAAAATATATTGCTCGTGACATATAAATACCTACCGTAATAAAAATAAACATGGAGTCACAGATAAATAAATAAACATTGTCAGAAATACCTGCTCTCGTCTGGAATGGAACCCGGGATTCGTTCGATATTAGGCATGCAAGCTAACTCTCGCTCAACAAAGCGTTTAAAAATTAGAATTTGCTCGTCATGATGATACGTAAATTGTACCTATTATTGATTCACTGGCGATATGGAAGTTACTGCGGGACCACGTGTTCTAGGTCATTGGTCTATGATGTAAGTGACTAGAAATCATCAAGTGGCTGATGAAATTTATTTAGCACAGTAGAAATATTTACTCAGTGGCATAACCAACTTAAAAAAAGGCTGTTCACAATGTATCTGTTTGTATTTTGTTTAAATTTTTAGTGTTCCATACCCATGTAAAACGGTGATTGAGACTACGCTGTCTGTCTGTCTGTCACCAGACTATGTCTCGGAAACCGTGCTAGCTAGACTGTTGAAATTTTCACACATATTTTGTTACATGTTTTTCTGTAGCCGCTATAACAACAAATCGCTGGTCCCGAGGAAAAAAGCTGTAACAGTCGGTTACGTTCTTTTTAATGGTATGCCATTTTTGAGCTCTCCGACTATCAAACTGTATCTTGTTTTTTTTCAGCTTTTATTTTGCAGTTTAAGTATAGAAAAGTTCGAGTTATGAAGACTTAGCTTTATTTATAGGTAACTAAAAGTCAGAAAAAAATCATATAATAGATACTATTATCCTACAAATCTTTCTCCTATCATGTCATAAAATACCTTATTTTAGCATTAAAATTAATTAAAACGATAAACCTTTATACTTTTTCTATATTTTGTTAGATTATAAGTTAGCTATACTTATTATATACTACATATACTGTACCGTCCGCTGCTATTTTAGGTAAAGTATTATATAGATAAAAAAAAAACATAAATATTACTGGACAAATTGCAAAAAATTATCTAACCCCAAAGTAAGCAAATTACATGTTTAAGTCATGGGTGTTAGTCAACGACATTAAAATAAATATCATTTATATTTTAGGATTAGATTGTGTATATAGCCAAGAGATATTATTATCATCGTCGGCTGTTCGTGGGTGCATAAGTATGTACCTCTGCCTACCACTGTATCTGTAGAGGGGCGTGAATACATGTTCTTATTAAAATAGGCTTCTACTGTTGACTATATCAGCAATCATAATATATGAATACAATCCAAAAATGCTATAAATAAAACCATTTTATTTTATGAGTATTTTTATTCATTTATATGAACTAGGAACAATATAAATTAAAGCAACCCTTAGTTTACTTATATACTTATACATAATCAACAATCATATAAATTAATATTTATATAAAAATAACAAATGACTATTAAAAAGACGATCAAAAATATACTTTGTATCCGTAAATATTCTTTGTTTATTGGCTCTTTTAATGTAAAAAATATGTATTTATGTACATTTTTTGTATATAAAAAGTACCTTCACGCCTATTTTCCCCGAAGAGGTAGGCAGAGGTGTGCTAGTATAACCACGACTCGTAAGTCCAGTAGATATACTAGAACACACCCAC
>DVZL01001717.1:0-16912 GCA_018236625.1 Lasaia peninsularis
GATAATGTACCTTTCGAATGGTGAAAGAATTTTAAAAATCGGTCCAGTAGTTTCGGAGCCTATTCATTACAACCAAATAAACAAACAATCAAATAAACTTTTCCTCTTTATAATATTAGTATAGATAAAAAAATCTCCCAGCTGCCCAGATAACCAGACTTCGAGCGTCAAAGTCGGAAACCTCAGAGGTGATCATAAAACAAACTCAGTTATTAAACCATAATTGTATATCTAATATTTGTGCTCATTCCTATGATTTCAAATTTTTCAAATTGATTTCTGCTCCAATGTCATACCTATTAAAATATGGAAAATAAATGTCAAGAGTATAAAAAAGTTTGAACGGTAAACGTTTTACTTAGATAGTTATATTTTTAATACCATTTTTTATGTTATTTCTTTTTCATGTTAATATTGTTACTATTTTATCCAAAATAATCTTATTTTTTTATTTATTAAGATAAACATTTATTTGTCACTAAGGGAATTGCATCAATCGATAACACTGAAAATATATAAGGAACAAAATGGTGATTATGGCTCCGGCAGTACTTCTGATAACGGAAATCCCTCTCATAGTATAAAATATCGCAGAAGACATGTTCGCATTGACGCCCGTAGGCTTGCTACGACTGCTACGAAAAGCTAGTATGACAAATATCCGGTTCCTCTGTTACGGAATCTATATTATGGATATTTTATAAACAGATTAAATTTTATAAAATTGAGTAAAATATCTACGATACTTCTACTGCTAGTGTAAGGTTATGCATACTTTAACGCCACGTCTCTTACCGGGTAGGCAGAGTCGTGATTTTACATACTTGCCTAGGTTCCCTCACATTCATTATGTGTGTTTAAAAGTTGTTACAAAACAAAAGTTTTAATTATATCAACATATTCTACCACAATGTGGTATGCAAATATTTTAACACTTATATTTATTTATTTATTTATTAAACTATATATTAAATACTAATATGAAATATCTTAATTTTTATAAATATTAATTTTACCCGACTTATTTTAACCCTGTCTACCATAAAGTGCCACCGTTTCCAAGCTTAGCCAGTCAGGAGAAGAAACAGCAAAACAAACTTCCCGGCAACTATGACTTCTTCAATGAAATTTAAACTATATAAATACTAGTTTGATGTATTAATTACTTAATCTTATCTTTAAAATATTTGTTTATGTTATAATAAGTTTTCTCTAACAGTAATTCAAATACCTTTTTAATCTTTAAGTGGAAGCAAAAAATCACATTGTTGTTATAGTGACAACAAAAATACATCATTGTGAGATTTTCAACTATCTATCACGGTTTAAGAGATACAGCCTGATCATAAACAGACATATCGACAGCGAAGTCTTAGTAATAGGATTCCTTTTTTACAGTTTGATTACGGAGCTCTATTAAAAAAGATTGTAAAACGTGACACTCAAATTTCACCGCCTTCCTCTGTATTATGTAGACTCTATAAACGCTTAATGTATTTCTGAATGAAATGCATTATAAAACTTACTTTAATTTTGTCGAAATGTAAAACGCATCACGACATTGAATGTAATAACACACTCAACAAGATATTGTAACGTAAAAGTTTTATGTTGTATGTAAGCAACACATTCATGAATAATGCTATGACATGAATCTCCACTACTATTATAAATGCAAAATTATATCTTACTAGCCGACTCGACGAACTTCGTACCGCCTTAGCGTAGCAATGATGGACTACATTATTTTGTATAGCTGATATGCTATCCAATATAGTCTATGGCTGTGAATGACATTGATATTCGTTACGCACGTTTTTTAAAGTATGTAAAATTAAATGTATATTTTTCAATATTTCTGAGAAATCTCTCAGAAATATTGAAATTTTAATATTTTTTTTTCCGTAAGAACCTTCTCCTAATAATAACAAATACAACAAAAAAAGAATTAGTGAAATCGGTCCAGCATTCACGCGTGATGCCGTGATCAAGGAAAACGGGTTTCATTATATATAGATAATAAAATTCTCGTGTCACGATTTTTGTAGTTAAACGCCTCCAAAATGGCTTACCTGATTCTCATGAAATTTTGTGTGCATATCGGGTAGACCTGAGAGTAGGACAATATCTATTAAAAATACATACAACCCTCTACAATTATCCATATTTTTAATAGTCATTTTAGTAATATAATTTATATATCAAAGTAACGTTTTCTTGGTCAGCTAGTATTTATATGTATTACATTTCAACTAACAGCTGAACTGAATTAAATAAATTTTAGCATAGAAATAAATATTAAACTTGTGTGATGTAACAGATACCAGAATTATAATAAGGAACTTGATTCAAAAACACTGACAAATACACAAAAATTGTTGATAATCGAACAGGTTGGTAGATACTGTAAGGCGTATACATTAAACTCAACAAACCAAAGCTATTATTAATGCACAGCCAATCAGTGCTTGAGATCTCGTGCGAAAATAAGTTTATCAGCTACCCTGAATTTCAAATTAAAACATGATATAATGATGAAGTGACGTAATGTTATCCCCGTCAGGGACCCCTGGATAGAATAGACGTAAGATATGAGCATTTGTTATCTTAGATACTTCCAATATGACCTATGGTGGCAGAGTATCGTGCAACAATTCGTATGGGTAGGGATCCACCACCTTAGCTATATTTCTGCCGCAATAATGACACTGTCGAGCTCTGATATGGTAGCCGGTAGTACATATGGTCTGACAGCTCTACCACAGACAGTGACATTAACATCTATGGTGTCTATAGGCTGTAGTTATTTGTTTTAGAACATTCTAGAATGATATATGAATAGAGATAAGCACCTCTAACATGCTTTTGAATTCATTAATTGTATCGTTTTATAATTATTTAATAATGATACTAAAAACGGCGTATGCGCGTGAATCGACTTACTTTTTTACTTGTTTTTACTTTAATTATTTTGTTGTTAAATCTTGTGCCAAATAATGATTAATGAATCAATATGCTGATTATAAAAAGTATCAAGACAGCAGCAACAATGGAAAACGTAAATGAGCTAACAGTTCATAGTACAATCTAGTGAAAAGTCGAATAATAAGAATACAAAGGCTCTATCGAAGAGCCCGTGTAATTACGAATTCATTTCGTAATAAAATTTATTTAGTTAGTTTATGGAAAAATGTAGTATCTAAGTATTAAGGTTCATAATTTATGTATTGTACTTTTACGTATATTTGTTAGTGCTTCGGATTTTAAAGTGCATTTTTGTGGACCTATTCTTACGATAAAGGAAAACATCGTGAGGAAATCCAGATTAAGGCCTAGTGGGTCGCAGAGGTCAGATAGTAATCGTTCTATGTAAGTGTAAAAGCCTTGTAAAATCTATCTAATCTATCTAAATTAGGTCGCCATTCCCTATATCATCTGATATAGAAAGTTAAGCAATATAATCTACATCATAGAAGGCTACATCTATGAAAATTTCAAATATCTAACTATCTATCTATCACCATTATCTATAAAAACCGCAAAAATCATGTTTTTTTGTATGGCCTTAATATGTTTATTTTATTCTGTTTTTAATATTTGTTGTTATAGCGGCAACAGCAAAATACATCGTCTGTGAAAATTTCAACTATTTAGCTATTACGGTTCATGAGATACCGGCTAGTAAGAGACAGACAGACCGACAGCATAGTATGGAATCCTAAAAACAACTTATTAAAAAGACGAAAATGTTTACTTTAATCTCAAACATGTAACTTTATAAACATTTTATAGTGCACTAATATAATATTGCAAACATTCATTTCGTTGGAAAGTGAATTTAGAGCTACCCCCAGGTGTATTCGGATGATCTGAACAAGAATGTCGTTGCTCTATCTTATTTTGGACTAAATCGTGAAGACGTGTGATAGTGCTGTTAGACCTTATGTGCAAGTCAACCGACTACTCTATCCTCCGGAACGGAACACGACAATTACGGCGGCAGGAATAAATAAGATGGTAAATCCCTATCCGGAGGAGTTGCTGCACAGCACTCTACCGCCAGTGGTCTTGTCGGTAGTGACCCAGTTAACCTATGCTCGCCTCTTACGAGCTGCCTGGTAGGAAGGCTGGAAGGTTGATCTATTCTACACAGAGGACCCGGACCAACACGGGGAAATATACTTAAACAAATTTACTAATTTAAATGTAAATTCATTAAAGGATCAAAGCTAATTTCTTCGTCCTAGCCTATTCCCGCTTCTTTGTCAGATAATATCAACAATTCCGATCCAGGAAATTTGACAGAATGACTGTCATCTGCTATCTAAAGCCCATAAAAGACACCAAGCCTAATTTCAGATTGGGCTAATCCGGGTCGAAATCAGCCATTCTCGGGTTTTTAGCATAGCAACACATTTAGCGATCCATTTTCTTTATTTAGCGATCTAGAAGAAGATAAGAGAGGTCTTGTATTTATAAATTAAAAACTTCTGTTGCAACCAATGTTATTAGCCTTAGGTACAAATAAATAAAAGAAAATTGAGCCTGGTAATGTACCGAAGTACCGAATACACTCGAACAAGCTGTTTTCATACCCGATTTGGTGTTTATTCGTCTGTACTCAGCCAATACGTAAACTCTTTATAAATAAACTCTTTTATAGATGCAATGGCTCGCCATGTAGAAGAGACTTTCGAAACCTTTCTAAATTCGGTATTTTTAGGGTACTGTACCCAAAAAGGAAAAAATTTACCTATTACCAAGACTTCTCTGTCCGTCTGCAGCGGTGTGCACAGAATTATGACACTGGGTATGCGGTGGAATATTCGGTTTCAATTTTTTTTTGTTTTTTAAAGATTTTTACCTTTTTTATTTAGTTTCGTAGATTATGTGATCATGATAGTGAAATATCGGACTTTAATTAGACATATCAGAGCACATCCTGTCTCAAGGCATTAACAGTGCTAATGTGTCTCTATAAAGTGCATGCACCTATGTCTGTCTGTCACCAGGCTGTATCTCATGAACCGCGATAGTAGAAATTTTCACAGACAATGTATTGCTGTTGCGGCTATAACAACAAATACTAAAATACTCGCAATTGGTTGATTGTTTTTGTTTTGATGGATCATCGTGTTGACATATCTTAAAATGTATCACATTTCTTAACATCGCCATGAAAATACAATAAATTCAAATGAGGTATTTAGTCTTAATCGAGTCTGTGATCATGCGTAGTCGGTGTCCGACTTTGACGCTTGAGATTCTATATTCGATTCCTGGATTCGAACTTGTTCTATGAGTTTTATCAGTTTATGGAATATGTAAGTTTTTCAAGATCGTGTTTGTGCCCGATATGGTGACAGATTTATCATATGATGATTTTTTTAAAAGTGAATCTACAGAAAAGTCGAAAAATTCCAAATGGAAATTCTCCAGACAGAGTAGCGTAGTCTTCTTTTTCAGGTCATCAGTGTCGGTCAAGGCGATGTGTTTCAAAATTGGAACAATGCTTTTATGTTTGCTAAAACTTTTTTAGCTTCTAGTCTACTCGTTATCGGATCAGTATTTAGTAAAAGTTTAAAAGTTTTTTTTTTCACTTCTAAATAAAGCATTTTTCAAAAAGGCTTTCTACTTTAAATTTCTAAGTAGATTAGTTTTAAGTTTTTACTTTTGACAGTCGAGTTTTTATATTACAAAATGAACTATCAGATAATTAAGCAAAAATATATGAACACTTAAAAAACATATTTTATTGTTTTTTCATCATCATTGTTACATCTAGGTATATCTGTATGTAGCCTGTATTTAAACTAAAACATTTTACAAGAAAATCCTCCTTAGTAAACTGCAATTATGTAACTATAAGAGTTTAATACTGTACTAATATGTGAATGACTACATTTTAGGAAGCGTATTCGCAATTACCGAGGTCTACGTAAGCGCTACGGGCTACAGTTATCTTATTGCTCGATGTTACATTGGACTGCAAAGTGTAATCTTATTTACTGAGACCGTTTCAAATATTCCTTTATTTTAAGTAAGGGCGAAATAGCAGTTAATACTTTGAGACCTCTTTTTATAATCTCCAAAAGTCAATTAACTTATCGTCTTGTTTTTCGAGGCGTTAGTTTCATGAAGCTAAATATGGTATCTAGAAATTACGCTCTGTCCTGTCCACAATATATCAATCTCGCATCTATTTCAATCTTAGGGCCGGCTATCTCACTCTATTGAGGCCGATATGTTTTAATAACTTTACAAAACTGGCAGAACGAGAGGGTGACTTGTTTAAAAAGAGTTAGCGATATTACGTATTTGGGACAGATTGTTATTCGAATTGTAATCTCTAGATATTTTACTACAGTTGAATGGTTAATTTACACGCCTAAATCCACCAACGAACCGCGACGCTTGAGTTCGGTTCCCGACGGGGCAGGCATTTGTGTGATGAACATAGATGTCTGTGTTTCCTGCTTTGGGTGCTTATTAAATTTATTCTGCTATCTAAGAAAATTTGATATCGTATTTAAGTATTTATATGTATACCAGAATAAATTTAATAAATATGCAAACCCGAAAACACAGACATTTGTGTTCGTCACACAAATGTCTGGTTCCGTCGGAAATTGAACCAGAGCCTCGCAGTTAATCGATGACGTAAGGTGTGTACTCGTCAACCAATAAAGTGGTCACAACCCTAACTAATAACTTGGAACATCACTTCGAGTGGTTATACTTAATCCTTGGAAAAGACCGGAACTAGAAAAGAATAATATGCTATTATAATAATACTTGTAATATAATTTTCTAATTTGAAATAAAATTATACTAAAATTCATTATTCTATAATCAAATACCAAGGTTATGGTGGTACGTGGTCTTCACTGCAGTGGGAAATTTCGATGACGAATGGCTAATGGAGGAATTAAAGCAGTACAGCATTTATAGCCGACATATATCTCTCTTGAGACCGTTTATGAGAATAGGGCTGTCGATAATGCGACTACAAGAAGGTTTCTTTCAACGAATTGTGAGCTGCAGGTCAGAGATTTGTTTCAAAGATATCATAATAGGAAAGCTTTTTCTTTTAGGGAGAGCCCTTATTGTGAAATCGGTAAAATAAAAAAGAAATATTTTATTTTATTTCTGGGATAAAGCATAAAATTAAATGTCCTTCCAAGCCTAATACTCAATAAATTGAAAAAAATGTGTGAAAACCGAATTAGTAGTCCAAAACGTGTACCACTAGGCCACCAAGGCCACTAAGTTTTTGTATACTAATACATAGAAATATTTAAATTGAATACTAATGCAAACCCGGAAATAAACATACATTTATGATACTTATGTTCATTATACACATTGCACTCAAGAACCTTACAAACATTTAATCAACCTCGTCAATAAAGTGGTTAAATAATAAATATGCAAACCATCCTAAAATCACTACATAGTATAAATCAAAGTAGCTTTCCAGTATCTGACTCTTGTAAGATCTTTAAATCTACCCAACGGATTTTGATGCGGTTTTTTTTTTGTTCATTGGGTCTGCAAAATTGAGAGCCAACTAAAATTTCTTAGTTTACTTTAATTTTAGAATAATTAAATAAAAACGTGTACGAATTCGCGGACACAACTAGTTTTTTTTGAATATAATTAAATTTTGCTACTTTAGTCAGATGAAAAAAAAATTGTTAATCCAACCTTTATAGAGGGCAGAGAACAATTAAAGATGTCCATGCTGTTTTCACATTCATTAAGAGATGTCCCAAATTAGTTTTTATGTATGTGTGTATGTATAGTTTTAATAGATAGAGAGAACAAGACCATTGTTTATATTATATACATAATATACCCGTGCGAAGAAGGGGTGGATCGCTAGTTATAAAATAAAATAAAAAAAATGTAAGTATAAAGTTTTTACAATTCATCGAATAATAAAATACGAACAGCCTGGAAATAATATGTGTAATGAGTTTACAGTTCTTGCAGTAAATTTGCGAAGTACACGGCGGAATGAAGTTACCGTGCGTTATTTATGAATATTGGCATTTTTAACTTTAAATTTTAAAGCGCAATTATTTTCATCGAATGATACTTAAAATAAAGATATTGAAGGAATAACTCATATACATTTAACTGAAAGTACGTCGTACTGAGATAAAGTACTGAAAATACGTTCAATGTCCCGATAGTTGGGCTGTCTAACGTTTACTTGGGTTATTTCTATGGGTTTACTAATAGGATCTCCTACCTTTGTACTCTATCATCAGTCCAGCTTAGCGGCACCATTCATAATACATGGATTTTTTATGGGATTAGACAGCGAACAGGCACACGGGTCTCCTGATGGTAAGAGACAACCGTCGCTGCCCTATAGTCGGACTGATAGACCTTATGTGCAAGTCTACCAGCTGGCTACCTTACCCTTCGGACCAAAACACCACAATGTCATTAAGGCGGCAGGAATAGGTAAGGCGGTTGATCCCTACCCGGGCGAGTTGCTGCACAGCACTCTACCACTAGTGGTCTTGTTGATAGTTACCTAGTTAACCTATGCTCGCCTTTTACCAGCTGCCTGATCTAGGCAGTTGCTATATTCTATATAGAGAACCCGAACCAATAAAAAATTCTTAACTTACGCAGCTAATAATTGATTTAGTGACCCTTAGTGCCTGAGCAACTTTCTTATTTTAGGCTTAGAGTAAAGTCTCAATCGAAATGTGAAGATTATCGATTCAATTGGACTTACCAATTGCTAAATAAAGTAAATAAACATCGTCACACTCGTATCCCCAAAGCATTACGTAGAGGTACGTTTAGCCAACGCCCTACCTACCTGAAAATCGAACCCGGAACCTTGTGCGTCAAAGTGGGGCACAACACAAAACAATCGTAATTCTTGACTATAACAATATGACAATCTAAGAAAAAAAGTATTTCTGAACATTTTTGTAATCTTGCACAAGCCTGTGATATTGGGTTGTGGGTACGTAGCGACTAGAACATTCCTAGAAATTCTATAACTATAATGACTGTATGATTTTAAAAACTAAAACAAACATCTTCATATTTATGTAAGGAACTCAACAACTAATAAATTGAGATATTGTCCGTGCATTGTTAGTAAGGAGCAATGTTACTTACCATATTACAAACATCCTACTGACTATAAAACGAATTGATTGTGTTGTTATCTACATAAAAGTATGTAAAAAGTTTTGTTACGATGAATTTACATTTTGTTTACGTAACATATACAGCGCTGTAGAATGTATATTGTTTACTATAAAAACTATTCTGTCTACCCTAATAAATGTAGGGTTGTCACCCGTCAGTTATGGATTTGAAGAAATCTTTTTGACCCTGATTGTGGATGTGAAAACACACTGTTATTTTACCATATTATTTTATGTAAAAACATTGAAACTATTACAAAAAAATTGGAACATTATCGGGATTCTTGTTACTGCAAAACATATTATCTGCCAAAGACAAACCAAACAAAGCGCAAAGGCTTTACCTACCTTTTCTCGAATCGTTTCGTCGTATTATCAGGGAAAAAGTTTACAAACTGTACACCTTACTAAAATAGACCATTTTGTTACAAATCATAATATGAGCTTGAATTTTACAATCTAATTAAAGTTTATTACTTTTCTATTATCCGTACTAATATTATAAATGCGAAAGTAACTCCGTCTGTCTGTCTGTTACGCTTTCACGCCTAAACCATTAAACGGATTTTGATAAAATTTGGTATAAAGATAGAACTAAACTTAGAAAAGGATATAGGATACTTTTTAACCGACAAAATAAAAGAGGGTATGTTTTTACACAGTAAGTAAGATGGAAATATTTCTGCTCTGTGAGAGTTTTCTGTGGTATAAAAATAATAAACACGGGCGAAGCCGCGGGCGGAAAGCTAGTACTTAATAACTTTTGTAGTATCAGTAACAAAATGTGTAAGCCATGGATTTTGACTAAGGTGTAGAGTTTGTAATCTCTTCCGTGCGGTCAAGTATTTCGCCATTATACCAAGTATTTCGCCGCGACTTTAGTGTAAATTTAAGGTTTATAGATTCAGGTCTGGATATGCAGGGTTAAAAACTTCGCTCTACATGAGATCTGACTACTTTTTGATAGTGCAAGATATATAAGGTGACTGAAAATTAATGCACAAAATTTCCCAGGCTTTTTTTTATTTTTGATATAGATCATATTTTTTGATACCTATAGTGTAAAATTAAGGTTTATAGATTAGGGCTGGATATGTAGGGTTAAAAACTTGGCTCTACATGAGATCTGACTACTTTTTGACAGTGCAAACTGTATAAGGTGTCCGAAAATTAATGCACAAAATTTTCTTAAGATTTTTTTTTATTTGATATAAATTTTTTCTGACTATTTTTATGGCTTCAGACATTAATCCTTTATACCCTGTGAAAATTTTATGCACTAATTTTCGAACACCCCATCTGGACGACATTTTAACACGAAAATGTTTTTGGTGGGATTTTAGATTTTTTCTCATATAATAGATTATATATTTATATTTCTAAGCCTAAGTGTTTATTAAATTCATTGTGGCACGTATTTAACACAAATATCACAAGCATAAAATTGGCTTAATTTGGAGTTAGATCAAATTGGGTAATTTGTCCCGTTATATTTATTTATTATCCTATCAGTCGAGTGGAGTCAGTCTTCGACTTAGCGCACGAGGTCCCTGGTTCGATTATCGAGTAGGGCAACTTGTTCTTATAAGTTTCTCCAGTTTATCTGTAAAGCATAACGTTGCTAGATTTTAAATTTGTGCCTGATACAGAGATGGACTCGCTACCTGTCACATCTTGGAACTTAATATAGTCATTTAGTCATGAGTGTATACAGCTCGACTGTAAACCTCGCCCTACCCTTTTGGGAATATCGGCGTAACGATATTTATTTATTTTTCAACTAACGACCCGCCCTGGCTTCACACAGGTATACTATACATCACTACCTACATATTATAAAACAAAGTCACTTTCTCTGTCTGTCCCTATGTATGCTTAAATCTTTAAAAGTAAGCAACGGATTTTGATACTGTTTTTTTTAATAGATGGAGTGATTCAAGAGGAAGGTTTTTATGTATATAACATGTATAGTATATCCGTGCGAAGCCGGGTCGGGTCGCTAATGTTAAATAAATAAAACTCATAAAACCTTCCTCTAGAATCACTCTATCTTCATAAGAAAATCGCATCAAAATTGCTTGCTTAGTTTTAAATATTAAATCAAGAATAGGGATTATATGGACAAAGAAAACGACATTGTTTTATACTATATAATGATTAATGACACAAAAACCAATTTGATATTTTGAAATCTAATATTACAATTTGTAACCGTGTCATATTTCCAGACCAATGAGAGTGTGAACCCTCCAGTTGATTTCTTGAAACACGGCCAACTGCCGACTACAATGCATACAGTGAATAAAACATTACATAGTTTTTACACAGACCAACTAATTTTATTAGATCACTACTAAAAAAAACGTTTAAGTTTTACATTATAAAACTACAACAATTTCTTTTAATCCATATTTTTTATTATAACTTGATAGATATACTTTTAGGGTACAGTGTCAAAATTGTAAAAACGGTAGCCTATTAATAAGACTCTACTGTCTGTCTGTTTGTCAATGTATTTCATGAGCTGTAAAGTTGAAATTTTCACGGATGATGTGATTCTGATGCCTCTACAACAAAAACTAAAAATAAAATAAATATTTATGGGTTCCCATACAACAAACTTGATTTTTTTTACCGTTTACACACATAATGATCCGGAATTCTTAATACGCGAGTCCGACTCGCATTAAGCCGTTTTCATTATATTTAAGTATGACTAATTAAGGTTCACCTTAGAATATTATTTATTTATATCACTTTGTTATACACATTGTTCCTCAAATATAATAAAACAATTCTTGATAAATTACACTAATTTACTAAACCCCAAAGTAAGCAAATTATGTTCAAAGATGTTAATACATATAACTAATGTAAGGGCTAAGTTAATAAATATTAATAATCGGTAGTATTTAATAAATTATTAGTAAAGGAATTGCTGCAAGCATCCGTAAGAAAATACGAATAGAAATAGAAATAATAATTATATTATTATTATTCATCCATTCCATCATACACAAAATATACACAATAACAAATAACGAAAACGATAAAATGAAGGCAATAATTAACAAAACTAACATCAGTAACAAAATGATAAAGAAAAAATAACAATATTAATAATAGTGTTACGTTTGTTGCAGTCGAATATTATTTTAAATATAACAATAACAACAACTTCATAAATTATTACTTTGCAGAAATAATAAAATTGTAATAGACTGTTTATAAAACGATCTTTGTTGTAAAGAATTAAAAAAACACAAAGGGAAATTTAATATCTCTGGCCGATTTCTTTACTCCTATTGGTTGATTTTGATTATTTCGCCTTGTTTTGCTTTAGTGTTGTCTATAGGCAATATGGCGCTGCTAGTGTTATGAGATGACAACATCGCAGTTTGTGCCCTGTTTGTCATTATTAATGTTTGAGTCAAAGTTAAATAACTACCTCAATAATTCAAAGAAAATCGTTAAATGTAGTGTAAATTGTTATTTAAAGTTAAACGAGTCTATTTGGTATTTTGCAATCGAATGACAACATTCGATTGCGTCTAAGAAAAGTACGTCTCGTAAAAATGGCGGGTGTGTTATCTTTAAGGTTTGTGTTTTCATAGATAGAGAAACAAGCATCGGTTATTGCATTTACAGTGAAATTAAAGTTTGATGTTGTTTTTGCAAATAGTATTTCACGGGACGACATGTGCTACTTTTCCCTTTGACATTTGAAGCTGTAATTGATTTGGCAAGACAGCGCAGGTGTCACATAAATTGATGAAATTATCAGTATGTCGCGCTGGGGTAGAGGTCGAGGCGGCAGCGTCGCCGTACCGCTTGATAGCGCTCTGTTCAGGGAGAACAGCAACTGTCCCACAGCCGCCCGTTCGGCGGGAACCGTTGGCAAATGGGGAATCACCAGCTTTACATCAATAAGAAGTGCTCCTTACGGTAATTATATCCTAAATGTATCTTCCGTGCCTTATCTTTACAGTTTGTATCATATATGATAGAGAATGTTAAGTGAAAGTGATAGCTCATCAATGTCAAACATAATATTTGTGTTGGGCTTGACATAAAATGTCACAATTATTATGATTGTTGATTAATAATACAGTCATTGTTGATTCTTAAAAATCTACTTTTTTGTCACGGTAAACAATCTGTTTTGTACTACTGTGACAATAACCATGTATCTAACACTTCCAAGTTTCTTTGAAACTTGTTTGTTGTTTGTGTACTTTGAAAACTGTTGTGTTGTTGTAACATTCACACATGTAATCGCCTATCTAATTTTCTGTAAGACAGCTTGTAAGAAATACTGATTTCTGTTTCTATTTATTCGTTAATATTTGACCCTTCAGTACTTGCCATTGTGGTATACTGTACTGGAACGTAACATGGCCAGTAGACATGCCAAGTGGGGCTACGATCCTGGCCATTGAACATCATATGTGATGTCTCTTACCATAAGGAGAGCCGACTGCTTGTTATTAAATATAACATCCTAAAAGTTTTTAAAGTAACTAGTTACAGCAATTATAATATATAACGTTAATAGGTGACTGAATTCTAACTCTGAGGATTTTAATATAACCTGTAGCAAGTCTGAAAAGTTGATTTCGGAAGCCCCAAAGAGCTCAGTGACAAAATTGCAAAATACAGTTATCAAGATTTTTCTACCATTAATATTTTATCGGGCCGGCTATCTAATCTTGACACAATATAATATTGTTCTACCTCATAAATAATAATAGAATAGAAAATAATTTATTTCACATAGACCTTTCACAAGTACTGCTATTTAAGGTTTTTAAAGATTCACTACTAGATAGGACACCTCTATTCTTTAAGAAATTTATATAGGATATTAAAGATTATGATTTGACACAATGTTAATGTCTTGAGTTTCTGTAGGTTTTGTAGGATATAATTATATGTGTGATGGTATTACAAGTCTTTTATGTTAATAGTTTAGAGGTGAAAGATTGTTGTGTAATTTAAATTTTGGTGTACTCCACATTTTAACAGAAGTAATTAAGATAGTTTAATAACATTTCAAACCAAATTTAAAATATATTCTTTTTTCTTCCAGCATATCAAGCTAATGTACTTAAAAAGCCAGTTCAAGATCAAAACAGTCCCCTTACAGTACCTGCTGTAGAAACAGAACAACCTCCACCAAAGCCTAAGAAATTTTTTAAATCTCGAAATGCGGAACTTTACCCTCCAGTCCCACAAATCACTTATGCTCCTCCCGTACCAGCAGCTCCCCTTTCACCTGAACATCCTTCTACAAAGGAAAAGAAACCCAAAAAGAGTAGGTATAACCGAGATTCGTCATCACCAGAACTACCTAGAAGAAGTTTTGAGAAAAGCAAATCTAAAAAGAGTTTTAGTTCTAAGGCGTCTAAAAAAGAAGATGCTTCAAGTGATGGATCACAACCACCAAATAAACGATATCTTGTACGAAATAGAAATAAAGTAATAAACTATGCAGAAGATGGAAGCAATAGCCCAATACCAGATTTTACAAGATATGAGTCTCTACCAATCAAAGTACCATCACCAAAAACAAGTCCTTTAGTTATCAAAGTACCGTCTCCAAAACCAAGCACTGCAGTTAAAAGTCCATCACCTCCCAAACAAGATATTGCGAGTCCCTCTACAAGTAAAGATGCCACTGTAAATGAAGAACGAAAGCCACCACCAATTGTACTACGGATATCTAAAGGCACATCTCGAATAGTAAGTACAGACTCCAATGAAGGCTTTACATCCCCTAGTTCTGATAGACACTCTTCAATGGACACACATTCAGACATGGGGCTGGACCATAAAAAGAGTCCCTCAATGGAGAGTATTTGCTCACCTAAACATGAGGGACTTAAAATTACTATAAAGTGTCCAGGTCTTCATCAGGACATAAAAAAAGAAAAGAAAAAGGATAAAAAGGAACATAAGTCACATAAAAAACATCACAAGAACCATGAAGAAGACCATAAAAAGGTTACCTCTCCACAACCAGGTTCAGATACTTATGAGCTTTATAAGACTCTCGCATCACCAGTACAGGAACATGAAAAAGAAATTAACAAACATAAACATTTAGATAATATAGAATCACAATTATCTAAGTTAGATGCTTCAGAAAACATATCACCAAGATTAGAAAAACAGTCTAAAGAACCACCGCCGGAACCTAAACCTCCTGAAAACACAGGCAGATCAAGGAGAAATAGGCCAAATATAAACTACAGTGAAAATGATGATGAAATAGATACATTGGCATCTAGTTTTACTGGTAAAATTGTTACAAGAACAGTGAGTGATATAAAAAGGGAAGTTCGAAAATCAAGAAGAAGACTTGAACCTTCAGCAGAAACTGGAGCAAATCCTGATGAAACTACTCAAGAAGATGATCCTAAGCCAGAATCTCAATTAGAACAAAATGAATTGATTGACATACTGTCTGGAAATGATGAAAGTAGTAAGCCTGAAAGTAGTCACAAAACAAAAGTCCATAAAAAACAAAAATACAAACATCATAAACATTTAAGTCCAAACTCAGATGATGTGCCTGAAGGTGTAAATAATACTGAACAAAATGAGCAAAATGATATGGAAATTGAGGAACCTCAACCAGCAGAACCAGGAGACTCGGTGCCTATTCATGATATAAATGAAGCACAAATTCAAACACAGTCATCTGATTCAGCTTATAATAGCTGTCAAAATGAGCTATCTGAAGAAGAATCGCAAAAACAGCATGATGAGGTGTTTAAATCTCCTAGTGGGATTGATTCAGAAGACCACACAGAAGATAAACCGAGTGTTAAACTAGTGATTACCAAGAAAAAAGGATCAATATTTAAAAGCAAATCTTTAGTCAATGACAATCCATCTCCACTGCCTGCTAGAAAGAGACGTCATCTTTATCGACATGAATGGGCTAATGATGTAAGTATTTTAATACTAAATGCTGTTTTACCTTATATTCCACAGTTTTAACCAATGACTAGTATTATGTTTAAAATGCATTACAGTTTATATCTGACAAATTATGTATGCTTAGTTTTAAAATATTGAATTAGTAGGCTGAGCAATAAATTTTACCTATATATTTACAAAAAAATTTTTAGTAAACAGGTTATGGCACATGAATTATAGAAAAAAATGAAATCTAACAAACAAACTTGCAGTTTATGGATTTAACCTGGATCAATAATGTAAATTGACAAAATTTCTGTCTCATGCAACTGATATTATTGAAACAATAAAAAAAATACATGTTACTAAATACATTTATAATTTAATTTTTATTATTTTATTTAAAGACAGTCTATACTAATATTATAAAGAGGAAACCTTTGTATTTTTTATGTTTGTATTGAATAGGCTCAAAAACCACTGGACCGATATGGATGAACCGACCGACTGGAAATTTCTTTTACTGTTACTTAGAGGGATTCTTCCGAATCCGTATAGGCTATATTTTATCCCGGAAAACAGACAGGATTTTTAGTGATAGTGAAAGTTGTGAAGTAAGTCAATGAAAAAACGTTAACGATTCTCGTGAACGCTGCCTAAATGGTTAGAGATGTATAGTTGCCTTCTATAGAAAAGTTGTAGAACTCAATAGTGCCTACAAAAAAGTCGGTGATAGTATAAACCAAACATTTATATTTTAGCCATTATAACCACTTTTCCATAGAATAAAAGTAATTAAAATTATT
>DVZL01001718.1:0-16909 GCA_018236625.1 Lasaia peninsularis
GAATTGCATATAAGGTTGAACAGCCCGACCACAGGGCAGTGACGCACCTACAGCACCTATGGTGTCTATAGGCCACGGTTGTCTCTTACCACCAGGAGACCTGTGACCCTGTTCGCAATCTTATCACATTAAAAAAATCTACTTCAAAAAAAAAACTACAGATGGTTATAGTTACACAGTTCGATAAAAATCGGTTCAGTTTCGGATATTCCGAACATATTTACATTTTAAATTTAGAAAACATTAAAATAGGCGCCCGCAGCGGGGTGCGAGGGGGTGCAATTGCACCTACCCGCAAAGAAAGTACTTAGAAAAAATTACATAGTGTATGCATTTTCCTGAAAATAATTTTGGCAGTGCCCATGTGACGCAATTATTAGTCTATTGAAAAAACAATAATTATTTATCTCAAGATACCTACGTGTTTTGATTGGTTTAATTTTTGCATAAGATTGGTCTGCAGGTCATAATAAGGTCCTTTCTTTACCCGAATATTGTTTCTGTGTACAGTCTCCGCACAGCTTGTCAGCGAGCTGCGCCAGTATGTGCGGCGCGGTCTCGGGCTGCGCGCGCGCCAGCCGCACCAGCACTAGCCGGCCGGCCGACCAGCACGCCGCCGCCGCCGCCCGGACACGCGACACCGACAGCAGCACCAGCGACAGGTTGATCAGCCCCACCACCGTCAGCTGCCGGTGGTTACCGCTAAAATAACACAAGCTTCTCAATATCTTCTGAATAAATTACTCAAAATTAAAGATTTGTTTTAATGACGTCGACAAATAAACACGGTTCTTCTGATAATAAGAGACAACCGTGGCCTAGAGACAACATTTATATTGTAGGTGAGCCGCTGCCCTCTAGTCGGGCTGTTACATTCTATATGCAAGTCTATCAGCTACCCTATTCTCCGGACTGGAACACGACAATGTCATTATGACGACAGGAATAAGTAAGGCGGTGGATCCAAACATGGGCAAGTGGCTGCACAGCGCTCTACCAACAGTGATCATATTGGAGGTGACCCAATTAACCTATGCTCGCCTCTTACGAGCCGCCTGGTAGAAAGGCAGATGGTCTATTCTATACATTTAATTCTTTAAACATATGTTTAATTAGTTTCTGAAACGGCACAAATTTAAAAATTAAAAATATTAAAACTATTATAAATAAATGTGATTTAACTTCTTCAAATACATTTTTCTAACTTAAGTACATTTTCTGAGTGCTCTTACGGTGAAGAAAAAACATCGTGAAGAAACCCGGTATTTGTGCTTGATACGGCGACTGACTTGCCACCTGTCACATCATGGGACCTAATATCGTCGGCTAACCATGGGTGCATAACTCTGCTTACCCTTTCGGGGGTATGAGCGTGACGATATTTATTAATTTTTTATTTTACCTCTCAGTGGTGAGCACCTTGAGAACATTGGCCACATTAACATCAGGAGGCAACAAATTCCGAACCCATGCGCATTCATTGCTCCTGATCTCGTCCAGTTCTCTCTGTTCTATGGCAGACTTTATGACCTAGAAATAGAAACATACATAAAATGCTAAAAGTAGGAAACAAACAGCCGATTCTACAGATGGTAAAAGTCATATTAGGTCCTCCATGTAGAATAGACCAACTACCAAGCAGCTCGTAAGAGACGAGCATAGGTTAACTGGGTCACTACCAACATGACCACTGGTGCTAGAGTGCTGTGCAGCAACTCGCCCAGGTAGGGATCCA
Source organism: Lasaia peninsularis (assembly GCA_018236625.1). NCBI lineage: Eukaryota > Metazoa > Arthropoda > Insecta > Lepidoptera > Riodinidae > Lasaia > Lasaia peninsularis. The sequence goes on from DVZL01001718.1 coordinate 1,736, forward strand.
CCGCCTTATTTATTCCTGCCGTCATAATGACATTGTCATGTTCCGCTCCGGAGGGTAGGGTAGATTTGCACATTAGGTCTAACAGCCCAATTACGGATAGTGAATCACAGCATATGATGTCTATAGGCGACGGTTGTCTCTTACCGTCAGGAGACCCGTGTGACTGTTCGCTGTCAAAAAAAAAGCACACCATAAGAACCTCGGTGGTCTAACGGTACGCGTTTCAGACTCCCATTGTCCATGTACCAATGAATTTTTCTAACTTAAATACATTTTCTAAGTGCTTTTACGGTGAGGGAAAACATCGTGAGGAAACCCGTGTTCATTGAATTCGACCTAATTTAGGTTTAAGCCTAGTTTCCCTTCTGGGTTGCAGAGGCCAGGTGGCAGTCGCTTTGTGTAAAACCTGGTGTCCTAGTCAAATTCCCTAGAATAGATAATCGACGACGATATCATCTGATATAATACGAAAGCTAAGACAAAAAGATCTTAGCCCACGAGTGCAAGTCTTCTAACAATGCTACCGTTCAGGAAGTATAGAAAAAGTATCAGCAAGTGTGCAGAGCGCTCTATAACACAGTAAAAGCTCCTAATCTAAAAAAATGTTTATGTTAGGAAAAATATGATAATAACACTTACATCCAAACACACTGTACGAAATTCAGTCCCTTTGTCGGAGACTGCAAGAGCCAAGTCAATGAGGAAAGGGTTTCTTAAGAGTTGGGTCTTCGGCCATTGTTTGATGTGCTTCCGTATAAGCTCAGGATCGGCTGCACCTTGTGAGATGTGGTACAAACAAGTGGATAGGCAACGACTTAGCTCTGCATGGCTGTGATGAGCTGAACAAAAATTTTACATACATATACATATCTACACGTTTAAGTGTCATGATTTCTAAATACTAAAAAGTAAAGTACCTTCACGCCATTAACCCGAAGGGCTAGGGGTGTGACATAGGGGTATAACAACGACTCGTAAGTCCAGTAGATATGATATGATAGCTAGCCTATCGGTAAATACTTAGCTTACTATATGCTTATACTAGTTTTGTCCGCGACTTTTTCTTATGGCATAAGACAGCGAACAGGCAGTTGGTCTATTCTACACAGAGGACCCGGACCAACACGGGGAAAACCGCATTTTTATTTCATTATTTATATACCCTACGCAGGACCGCGTCGCATTCAACTGACGCCTTTCCAGCCTAAGATGAACCCCAATTAATGTCAGTTCGATATGATACCTGAGCTCTTTTTAAATTGGTTTGATTGTCAGGTATATTGTATGTGATTGTCATAAATTAACATAACTTCTTTATTTGTTAACTGGTTTAAAAGAAATCAACATTAAATGGTAAGTGAAGGCCATTACAACATATTTCTGACAACTACATCCAAATCGATTAAGCCGTTTCTGAGATTAGTGTGCACAAACATACAAAGTATAAAAACATTGTATTGGGTCCTTTTGCGTATATAAAACCCATCATATTTTCTTCATAAATTTTCCATGTAGAAACAGCGATCAGTTAGTTTTATTATATGTATAGATCTGCATACTAGCTAGTTTCCTCCATATTCATTACTCTGTCATGAAAACAAGCTGGTTTCTGAGAACACCCACGGATAATACAATTTAATGAATGTTTACATTTTGATTTTGTCCATATTACAAAAATCACTGATGACCTATCTTAAGTAAAAAAAAACCGGTCAATGCGAGCCGGACACGTGCACAAGGGGTTCCATACCATTATCCATATAAACAGCAAAAAATCACGTTTTCCGTATGGGAGCATTATACAATTGTATATTTTATTACCATTATACATATATTTTATTCTGTTTTTAGTATTTATTGTTATAGCGGCAACAGAAAAACATAATCTGTGAAAATTTCAACTAGCTATTATAGTTTATGAGATACAAGCTGTTGACAGTCTGATGCTTGTTCGATGTTTAAGGTCTATTTATAGGTATGTTTTTACCTATATCCTCAAAATCCATGGTGGTTGATTCCGAGTCCTGCTGTGGAGGTTCCAACTTATTGTAGAGCTGCAAGTTGAAGTAGTGGCTGAGGTGAGCCAGAACTATCTCCAGATTATACTGCCTGCATAACCTGGAACAAATAGTTAAACGGAGATTAGTAAACATTTTTTACTATATTAAATTTGCAAAATCCTTATAAGTAGCAAATATAAAATCATAAAACATAAAATCGCGTGACAAGCTTTTAAATAATTTGTATTTAATAAGGTTCTAAGTTCATAGTTAAAACTGAAAAGGTATTTTATATTTTCTTTCTTTTTAGAGCATTTTAAAAAAAGTTTTTTTTGCTTTTAATTTGTTTGTTTGTCACTTTGCATTATGGAAAAACTACTGAAATCATTTTGTAGGATTTTTATTTTATAAAATATATTGTAAAATAAATAAAATAAATCTATATGTCAGCTTTGTTTTAGAATCCAGTGCAAAAAATCTATTGTTTAAAGAATTATTTAATGAACTATATAAAGATTTTTTAATATGTATAGAATAGACGAAAGAGACAAAAAAGAAATTTTACCATTTACACTGGGCAGGATGTCTTGTTTTTTGAGTTGTTATATTACAAGTACCTCAAAAAACATACTAATTTAGAAATAAAAATATTTATTGCAAGTAACCAAAACACAAAAATTTAACAAAACATTTCAAATATAAAAAAAGAAAATAAAAAAAAGAATACAAATAAAAACTTAAAAAAAAAAATAATAGAAAATAATAATGGACATTTGTCAAAACTACAAAAATATTCAAAACTTGTAACATTATTTCTAAACAAATGTACTTAATAACTCCTGATATGGATTTCACAGATAAAAACTTTTAAATTATGTAATTAATTATACAGAAATATTTTTCTAAAATTAAAAGTATTTATAATTTGGCACAATAGTTTACAGCTAGAGCCGACAGTAAAATACATAGAATATACAAAAAAACTCTTACTTCAGCATCTGGTGAACCAGCGGTGGTAATGTATCTGGGGGTACATCTATAATATATGTACACAATTTGTTCACAACCTGTCTATGACTGTCCCGTGATAGATGCATATCCCTAGAACAAAACATAATTTGAATTTAATACTAATATGCATAAATAAAACCAAATAAAATAATTATAGAAATATGTTCATTTTAATCTAACTGCTTTTATACAATTTATATTTTTTCATTCTTTTGTAATAATATAATACATTTAATATGTCATTTAACAACTATAAAAAATAGTGAAGTAACCAAATCTCTAATTTTTTATGTAAGTTTTCTGTTCTTTTTAGAAACTATAGAAAAAAATATTTTTATTTTGATATCTATACAAAACTGACACATGAGAGTGCTACTTTTGGTTTCAGAATGATTTATTCTGTCGAAAGAGCTAATAAAGTTGCGATGTCTGTTTTTAGGTCAAAAAACATACTGTGCAGCCTGACCACAGGACCTACAACATTAATTGTGTGTCTATAGACTGTTTTTTACCGTCAGGAGACCCCAAGTACTTGTTCTCTGTCTTATTCTTTAAAAACAAGAAAAATATATACAAATCCATACTAATATTAAAGAAAATGTGTGTCTGTCATAGCTTAACACCTGAACCCAAGTTCTATCAAATGCTACAATATATGTAGAACATTTTACACTTTTAGAGCAAGAATAAAGTAAAAAAAAATACCCCTCAATTTTTTATTATGGGATAAGACAGCACACATGGGTCTCTGGGATGGTAAGAAACAACCGTGGCCTATAGACACCATAGACGTTGTAAATACGTCGGGCTGTTAGACCTCATGTGCAAGTCTACTGGCTACCCTACCCCCTGGACCAGAACACAACAATGTTATTATGGCAGCAGGAATAGGTAAAGCGGTGGATCACTACCTGAACGAGCTGTCCAGTGGTCATGTTGGTAGTAACCCTATGCTTGCCTCTTACAAGCTACCTGGCCGGAAGGCAGTTAGTCTATTCTACACAGAGTACCCAGACCAACATGAGGAAAATATTTATAACAATACTCACTTAAACATAGCAGCTAATTGTGGCAACTGCCTTTCTTTCCATTGGCACTGGCATAAAGTGTGCACACACTGCACCTTGTAGTCCATACCTGTCATGTCGGTGCCACAATGCTTAACACTGTCTTGCATTGAAATCACATTTACAGATTCTGGAAGTACATCTCGCCATCTGTAGTAACACATATATATTGCATATTAAATACATATTTAACTTAATATGTAATATAAGTTTGTCAACGCAACAATGAGTAAATAGGTGATTTTTTGGGTCATACTAAAAGTACATTGTCTGACTTATAGAAAGGTTTGTGCGAATAATGATAAACTAAGACAAATTTAAAAAATATTAATTTGTGGAACTCTAAAGGAAAACATTGTGAGAGAAAAGACAATTTGGATTAGATTTGTGTATGGTGTATAAGTTCACTTGATCTATGAGTATACGAGAATTTGCAGAGGTCTGATGCGCTCTGCTTTCTTTAAAATTGCCACCCTTATTATATTTCCTAGGTTAAGTAGCCAATCCTGATAAAATCTTATATAAAAACAGAATAAGGCTCGAACTAAAATATAGAGAGAGAGCTGAAAATAAACTTACATCATATTGATATCAGAATCTTCAATAACAGATTGTACACTGTCATTACTCCACCTCAATAAATCATTTACTGGTAACCTTGGTAGCTCAAGACATAACCTACTAATAATGTCACCACAATGCGTTAAAGACATTGACTCTTTTCTTATTGTTTCAAGTACTATATTAACTACCTGTAAAAGCAAAATGTTTATGTAAGATTTGGGTAATTTTTTTGATTTGTTTATTGTATTAGCCCCGGTTATTAATACAGTAGTAACTTCGCTTATGCGATAAATGAGACCGAGTAACAACTATGTAAATTGAATTCACGTAAGTCATATTTCAATTTGCATATAAATACATTTTGTGTAATCTAAACAAGATTCTTAAGATGTTTAATATAATGTGAGACAGTGAAACCAATTCAAATTTTATCTTTACATTCTGTAACTATACAAAACTGTTGATTTTAGCAGGATAAAATATTTATCGATTTCTTCAATCAATGTTTGATAGTATTTAGTTTACACTCCAAAGACAGTGTTTTCTATTTCTTGGTCACATTTCTAATTTATGGTCTCTTAGATCATTAAAGATAATGTGAACTGAAAATATAAAATAATTCCTCTAAAAACATTATTCTCATAAAATGAACAGGATGTTGTGTTATGTGTTCCAAAACTCCATACAAATTTGTGTAAACCACTATATTATATTATATCTACTGCTTTAACTATTTTGCTTCTAGACATCCAATAATAGTCTTTTCAATTCTTACCATGATGTCACAAACATGATAATGTAAGTCTCACTAGTTATTTTTTTATTGTGGTCATTATTTTCTATTATTTTGGTTAGAATGGGAAGGGAAACAATAAACTTATTTATGCATTTCAATATTCAAAGTGAGCAATGTACTACATTTCTTAATATCTAGAATCTAAACAATTTATTTGCCATCCTATGCAAAAACAATCAAAATTTAACTTAGATTTTATAAATTCTTACAGAATATACATTGCACCTTTTACGATTAAACTAGTGTTGATTTTAAACAACATACTCTTATAGATCCCATATGATAATATAATATAGTGGCCCAAATGAAATGCCTAGACTGAAATAAAATGAGTGCTGCAATGTGATAAAACCTTAATTTTACCTTCACTTTGGTTGCTCCTGTTGTATTGTCTGCTAGTCCATTAAATAAACAGTCTAATACATCAGCACCATCACTGGCTAATATACGCCGACCCAAATTCTTCAATATCTAATCAAAAAACATAATAATTAACCTAATATTCTTTTGTGTCTGGATTTTTATTATACCAGACAAAGTTTAGATAAATTGACGATTAATAAAATTTGACGATATTATCAAGTATGGTAAACCTATGAAACAAAAACTTAACAATGTGTAAACAATATGTATTTGAATTGAATGTCGATATATTATTTACCTCATTCGTTTTTAGTTTGCAATACTCTCGCAATTCTTCACGTTTACTGTTAACATGTCCAAGCTCTTTGATGTTTTTAAATACATTTAAATCCATTGTAACAATGTACACAATTTCCAAAGAAATAATTATTATGTACTCTTGCTGCTTAATCTTTAGTAAAAATGTAAACTTTTTTCATAAAAATATGTGTTTTAGTTTAGAATATAATGCGCAAACTACAAAATCAATAAAGAATTCAACAACTAACAAGAATACAACTAATAAGAACTAACAAGACTTTGCCTTTAATTTGTATTGTATTTTTGTAATTCAAATATAAACACACAGTTCGCCTTATAGAACTCGCGCCATTTTTGATGTTTATTTTGAAATTTGAATAAAAAACAGATGTGAAAAGGATAAGGACGTGACAGCGGTCGCTGACAAGATTTTTTTAAACCTTGAATTTTTAAACGAGCAATTCTTGGAATCGACTCGAACGAATTAGCGGGTTTCGGGGGCGATAGATCGATTTAGATAGGTTTTATTTTCGTAAAATGTCGTTTTATGGCCGTTTTTAACAACCTATGTTTTTATTAATAACAGTGGTTGCCTTGTTACGAGAGCCCTATGTCTTATCGTTGATAGGTTATTGAAAACGGCCAGTAACCGTGTTTTCATTGAATAAAAACCTACAATATCATTAAAATATGAAGCTAAATTTCGCCGCCATTTACAAATTTAGCGCCTTAAAGCACCTTAAAACTCGGGTTCAAATCAAAAATAAACGAAATAATCGGATTCTTTCTTTTATTTTTTCTTTTTTATATTATTAATATTTCAGCAGCAAGTAATTTGCATATTTATACATAAATATAATTAATTCAAAAAAACATTATGTATTAAAAAACATCAAACCAAGCTCGGCCACCCAAAGTACTAAGTGCTTACTGCAACAAGCTAGTAGCAGTAGTCATTGTACAATATTTGTAGTTTTCAAATCATTAAACAATAGTATAATTTTCTAATTTTGACTCGGACTACCGAATAGAATAGATAATAAACTAATATTCGTTTACTTTATGTTATACGTAAGTACCTAGGTATATATTATGTTATGTTGAAATTTGTTATAGGTTGAAATTTTTTTATTGAAATCGAAATCTAAAACTTAGAATTTATGTAATATAAACAGCTCCTTGTTTGTCTTCTAATAAAAAAATGTATAATTGTATACATTATATAGTTCTCTTTATATTTATTTACAAACTACTTTATGGGACATACGTGATATTACAAAAAACTTTAAGTTAGTTACTTCGCTACCTATTTATTTTTATTTTTCATATAGACGAACACGAAATTTAATCCATAAACATTACCTATTTTATGGAAAAAAAAATAAAACGGTCACATTATAATTTAACTGTTATCACTATTTTTAGTGTGGCTACACATTTAACGTCTTTTTGAAAGTGACGTCATTAGAGTTTATGTTTAGCGAAGAGTGTTACGAAATTCACAAAAATTACTGCAGCTCGCTTGTTTACATACAAATTACTGAAAAAATACTGTTTTTAATGTTATAATATTATTTTATACATTATACAACTCGGCAGCTCTATCGGTTACGAAAAGGTCAGCCGTTGCTTTATATTTTGGCGGCATTGCTTGAAGCCACAGAAATAGATTTCCTTGTGCAATATTCGTTTTAAAAACTGTGTATACATTTTATTTGGTCTCTGAAAAATAGGTCAGAGTTATTGAAAAGTGTAAAATGTGTTTATAGTGATTCGTAACAGTACTAAAACTTTACTATGGAGAATTCATCGGTTTCGGGATTGAGGTCAAGGTCCCGGTCCAAAACTCCCTTTTTACGATCCAGCTGCGACCATGAGAATTGTACCGCAGAAGGCGAAGACCATGTTCACCATAAATCTGGTAGAAAAACTCCTGTGAAGAGGAGCACTCCGGTAAAGTAAGTACACCACTTAAATTTACATCTAAGAGCAAACAAATCAAATTTGCTTGTCTGCAGTTGTGTATTGTTGCAAAAAAATGGCATGTTTCTATTTTTAAATGACAAATTGATAAACAGACCAACATTAGTAATTAAACTTATTAAACGTGTTATTGTGTTTTGTGGAATAAAATTTTTTAAACCATTATGAAAGAAGGTAAAAATAAAGAAGTCAGGTAAACTACAACTGCATTTTTCGCTGTTGCAGATTCAAATTATACTAAATGTTTTTACATCCTATTTTAAAAAAACTGCAAATATTAATTAATATTTAAAACATTTAATTTTTTTAAATAACAGTAACTACTGTAACTAGCGCTTGTTTTTTACCAATTTGGAATAATTTAATAAGCTATGTAGGTGGTATAACTAGATGTTTATTTATTTTAGGTGGTATACTGAGACTATACTACAGAACTGAAGCCTTTTAATTGAAAAAAATGCTATGTGAGAATTGTACTCGTGCACACAGAGTTCCGTGCCTTTACCTATAGAAACATCAAAAAGATTGTTTTTTTCATATAAGATTAACCTTTATATGTTTATTATATTTTGTTTTTAGTATTTGTTGTTATAGCGATAAGACAATTGCATCATCTGGAAAAAAATTACTTTCTAGCTATCATGGTTTATGAGATACAGCATCGTGGTGACAGACAGATGGACAGCAAAGTCATAGTAATAGGGTTCCATTTTTCCCTTTGTGTATGGAACTCTATAAAGACACATAATTTTAAATGACATTGTTAGGTTTATTCAAAAATACGATTTTAATATATTTGTTTTTTTAAGTACATTGTTAGTGCAACGGATGAAATTATTATGATATCAATATTTCAAAATCATGCTTATTATAACAATTATTGGTAGTTTGAGCAGAGATAAGGATTTAATTATTTGCTTTCCAATACGAATTTGTTTGTAACTACATCATATTTAATTTAAAAAAACTGTTTTCTCTAACTTTTATAAATATTTGGTGACCAATCATCAGATTATGATGCTATTAATTACTCATACGGGTACATTCCTTAGTATAAGATCCACACACTAAGAATTATTGGTTCAGGGTTTTTGTGAAGAATTAAGGTAAACTGCTTATTTGCCAAAACTTCTTACCTTGTGAAAGACAAGATGAATCCTACATGCTTAATCTAAAATGTTGATCAACTGCAATAGTGCCATTTACTTTTTTATAAAACTAAAAGAGAAAGAACATAGTTTAATCTATATATTCCATATTATAGATAAGAGTCTCGTTGGCCTATTGCTTTGAACTTGTATTTCCAAGGTATCAAAGAGTATTATTAACTTAAGAGCCTCACTGAGACCCGCTTTGGACCAATGAGTATTTCTAACTTAAGTACATTTTCTGAGTGCTCTTACATTAAAGGAAAAAATAGTAACGAGACTCGAGATTTGTGCTCAATGTGGCAACCTATCAAATCATGGGACCTATTAATATGAGTGCTTCTGTACCTCTACTTACCATATCTGAGTGCATATGGCCATTATTTTACAGATTTATCAATTGTAGACAAGTAGCATATAAACAAATCTCCTATTTTACTTCCATTAGAAGTTTCAAAAGAAGATAGCAATAATATAAAGTATGTTAAATTAATTCTATTTTAAGTTATCAAATTCATTCATCAAATACTGGGAAAGACCAAAATGTAATTTTATGGAATAATATTTACAACTTAAATATTTAGTTGATAAAAATTTATTGTATCACTAGTATGGGACAATGTTTACAATGACATCATGAACTGAAGGCTAAGTTACAAGGCCAATAAAGGTTTTACTGCAATGACCTTAAACAGTACTATTTGTAAATGAGAAATGTAAATAACCTTAGGTTATTATAATTGAATTTATAATCTTGCCTCATTGGTTAAATTAACATACATAACAGACAGTAACGCCACTACATCTATGGTGTCTATAGGCCACGGATGTCTCATACCATCAAGAGACCAGTATGATTGTTCGCTGTCTTGTCCTATAAAAAATCTTACATAAAACTCCCAATACACTATATTAACTATACATATGTCAGAAGTCTGTATTATTTTTTAACATTTCTATAAGTAATAACTATTATGTTATGGATTTTTTTCCATACTAGTAACCCTCCCTGGCTGCTAACTAGTATATTATGCATGTTATTTACATATAGGCCTTCCTCTTGAATCACTATCTATTAAAAAAACTGCATCTACCCTAATAACTTGACTTTAGGACTTGCCTAATTAATTTACTTAAAGTGACTTTGTTTTACCTGTGTAGTGACTCTCTGCTCGTCAATTTGTTCTGCTTGAATATAACCATCTTAAAGTTAAGCAATTCAAAATATTGAAGACTAAAATATTTGTAATCATTATATTTTTTTCATTAAGTCAATACTTTTGAATTTTTTATAGGTTTCTAATTATAAATTACTTGTTTTAGACAATTACAACAAAATACAAGAAAAGTAATTGTGGAGCCTCTTATGGAGGAAAGGGAAGAGTCACAAAGTCACCGAGCTCGTCAAACTATTCGTTCTGAGAAACATGTAAAAACATCAGACTACTCTTCAGAAGAAAGCCTTGATAGAATAAAAGGACACAGGAAGGAGATTTTTCAGGTATGTCATTTTAAATTTATTCAAAAGTACCATATTAAAAAGAATTGATTTGGGAGGGAGGGCAAGTAGACAGGTTTCTAATGGTAAGTATTACATACTGCATTTGGATATTAAAAAATGTTAATGTACTACACATATGCCAGGATGAAATAACAATAAATAAAGCATAAACTTATACAATATACTCACACACCTTACTACAAATACAAACCTGCAAGAATCCTTGAAAACTCAACCCATAAAATGTATGTAACCATGCAATTTTGATGGACAGGGATTAGTCATTATAATGGACCTGACAATAAAACTAACAAATTTAATAAAATTACATATCTAATCGACATTGCTGTTCCTAACACACATAACATTAAAACAACTGTATCTGGGAAAACACATAAATATATCAAACCCTTAAGTTTGGTATATTTATGTGTTTTCCCAGTTCTTTAGAAATTCTTACAATTTGGAAACAGGAAAAAGTTTATTATACTTTTATACATAGACATTAAAGTTCCAAAATACAGCAATTCTAAATGTGTGCAGAATAGTAAGGAAATTCCTCCAGATGAATGATGAAGATCTCACCTATCTCCACCAACTTGTACATAATTTTAAAATTTATTTTCAGACCGCTGAGGTTCTTAAATAGAAATTTTATATATACTTAAAGAAACATTGAGCAAAAAATAATTTATAGATATTAATAATAATCTTTATTTGCATTAAACAAAGTTACCATACTTGTGCTAAGTTATGATTCTAAGTATTGCCTAAGAGACACTATATTTTTCAAACTATGTAATCAAAAGTGTTTACTTATTAGATTATTCATTGTCTTATTCTATCATATGTGTTGTGAAAGAAACAGAATATAAAAAGGCATGTGATTTTACATATATGAGAAGCGTCATAAATACAGAACAATGACATAAATGAGTGAATAGACATCACTCAGGACACATATAATTAATTTTTTTGGAAGTTATTCATACAAACTATATGACAAATGTCACCTGCAGCTTGAACTTGTTATAACAAGGAATGTCTCATAATTGTTGACATTACTCACCATCTGCACCTGGCATATTGCCACAAACCAATATTATGTTATATGTTATGTCTCGAACCAATTAATATTTAAATTGACTCTACAAAAGGGTTTTTGAGTGTGTATATTTTTTATACATATCCATCATAGGTTCGGGTTCTATTCCCAACGGAGGCTGGCACTTGTTTGACAAACAAATGTAACATATATAAATTTATTCTGGTTAATTTGGTTACTTCGGATTCAGATCAATTTTCTATTCCTGCTGTCATAGCTCTTCTGTTTCGTACTATGTTGATCCGCACATTGAACCTGCTGCTCCAAAAAATTCTTCCATGTATAATTTCGCCTAAATTTTTTTAAATATAATATAATGCTGCTTTGTAGGGAAAGCCCTAGAAACATGAAGGTCAGTACTAGCTCAAGCTCCAGTCAAACGTCAAGAATTTAAGAAATTATCTTTTGAAACACAGTTGAAATTAAAAACCATATCATTAATCCATATATTACGATTGGATTTTTGTCTGATATCGCGGCGAACTTGACACCTATCACGTCATGGGACCTTATCATCGTCGGCTGATCGTGAGTGCATAATAATATACCTCTGCCTACCTCTTCAGGCGATTTTTTAAACCTGTAGTAAACATTGATTTTCATCGTTCAAGAACAGTAAACATAAAGACAATGGCTTAGACTTAAAGAATATTACACCATTGACCTTGTTCCCAAAACTCAGCCCCATCAGAAAAAAACAAAACATCCTTAGGTGAACAATCGTAACATGACGTATGCGTTAAACGGAATGCGACATTAACCTTGAGGGCAAGGCCGATATTAGCATATGCACAAGGCAGAGCACTGGAGGCTGCTGATACAAAACCAGCTTTTGTTCGAGGTCTAGACTTTATCACCTGGTGTTATGGTATTTTACTACGTTTTTTTGAATCATTAACACCGGCCACGCTCGTCATATCTTGATCACAGGTGTTTTTTTTTATTCGGATTGTGAGACTAGGAAGATGCGAAATTACTGATGGTCAAAACTATTGGTTCAGGACCGAGATACTAGATTTAATTTTCAGTTATAATAGTATGTAATGTCATAGAGCCAATCAATCAAAATTGTGAAAATTCCGAACAATACAAGGGTATCGCAAGTAGTTAAAAGCCCAACATACACTCGTACCTACGTCCTTTTTCTGTGCACCGACGAAAACGTCTTGCTGTATTTTAGGTGCAGTAGCAACAACACTCTTAAAGAGAGTTCGTACAGTAACATTGGAAGCAAGGAAGAAGGCAAAAGAACCAAGTAGGCAAACTTTGCACTATTAAACATCTTGCAAAAGTAACGGAAGTAGAAAACTTTATTTATAAACACAAGGAAAACCTAAATAAACATATATGCTTATCATCTGTGCCTGAGCGTATTTTTTATATGAAATTCATTCAAGTTTTGTAATAACTCGTATTATGGTTCGGTCATGGAAAGAATGAAAGATTGACAAAACAGATATACAATGCGAATACGACAAAATAGATCGTGTATTATCCGAGGGTAGTTGTATGGAAAGAGTGGTGAATGTGAAGGAAGCTACGCAAATATATAACAATCGCATGGGATCTAACTTGAAGATACGTATGTATGTAAGAAACAGTATTTGACATGTTTGTCTAATACTTGCGTACATTTCGTTCAATTCATTCTAACAAGCATGAAGTTTTAGTCCTGTGAAGTCAAGTCTTTAATGAAAATATCAGCATAGACTGTGTGATCTTTGTTATAGGACCTATTTTCTAATGTTTACGTAACATTAGAAGAGGAAAGCGGTTAACAAATGTGGGCGGCTGTTAGACTATGATTGTTATTTATGGTACACTATAATTGTTATTCAATTACAGGCTAGCCACTCGCGTTCAATGATTTTTATATACTGAATTAGACATGACGTTCCTTTGAAATCTTAGTAGTTTATGAACTCAAGGTTTATATTCGGGATAATACATACATACATACAAGAATTGGACAAGACAAATAATTTGAAACTAAGTTTTCCGGTTTTTTCAAATGAAAAATTTACCGTTTGTTGAGGGGTCTGGTTCACCGATGTTCGATTCCCAACAGTGACAGGTATTTGGGTGATAGACATAGATGTCTATATCTTTGGTGTTAATAAAATTAATTTCTTTATTCAATTCGTTTTTTACGCACAATACCTTGTGTATATATTAACATTTTTTGCTGTTTAGGGTTAGGTAGAGGTACACCCACAATTAGCAGACGATATTAGGGTCTATGATGAATCACAGTCGGATACCGACTATGTTCGATCTTAGAGCCAATTTCTCTTCTGCAGATCTACTATATGGTATAGATAAGTAATTAAAAGCTTAACTGGACATTGAGATATAATTTTGTGGACATAATTACTGGATATAGACCACAAACTAAACGCAAAGGGCAACTTAAAAAATAAATATCTCAAAACAAATTACACAAATTGATACCAAAAGTAAGAAAATTATATTCTTGTGTTATGGTCAAGTCAAGTCAACGATATCACGACAAAAAAATAGATACCAGAATAAACTTAACACCCAGACCAGGAAATAATAACATCTATGTTTATCAGGGAAATTAATTTGAGCCTCGAGATTAGTTGATGGGGTTTTGTCGTGGTAGATTAATGTGGTGGTATAGCATGTCTATTTTTATAAGATATAAGTCTTTGGTCGCATTAAGGTGATTGTACTCGGTTTAGATAAGGTTATATCCATAAAGGGTAAGTCACGACCCGTGCCGGAGTGAATTGATAAAGCTTTGAGCCTGGTGCTTCCGACTGTGTCGATAAACTTACTGGTTATAATTTCTATAAATACATATGTATCTTCTCGCTGGGTCCCTTTCGTGGTAGGCAGAATATCAAGTGTCAATTGTCCGATTATGACCTACCTTCCTCCACATTCATTACAAAAACGCCGGTTCTGATGTGACCTGACGCCACTCGAGGGTAATATACCATCGATTTGGTCGCAATCGTCAACCTAGGTTAAAAAACTTAAGCTTTGTTAAGATAGATGTTTTAAACGTGTTTTTCATTTAGGGTGTTTTTGTTTTTATTTAGGGTACTGTACTTCAATGGTAAAACGGAAATTTATTACTAAGGCTTCGCTATTTATCTATATCTGACCATATTTCTGTCACCAGACTGTATCTCGTAAACCGTGATAGTTAAATAGTTGAAACTTTCAGACGATGTATTTCTGTTGCCGCTATAACAACTAATACTAAAAGTATAATCAAGTAAATACTTAAGGGAGCTTCCATACAACGAACGTGATTTTTTGGTTGATATTAATAAGGGCTGCAAACAAATGCTTGAAATATTCAAA
>DVZL01001719.1:0-16902 GCA_018236625.1 Lasaia peninsularis
TAGTATCGTTGTCTAACACCCATAACACAAGCATATAATTTGCTTACTTTGGGGTTAGATCAACTTGTGTAATTTGTTTAGTAATATTTATTTATTTATTTATTATGGTGTCTATAGGCCACGGTTGTTTCTTACCATCAGGAGAGAAAAAAAATAAGACCGTGTTTTATATAAAGTTATTTTAAAAAAGTGTCCTCGATTCCCGGTAAAGCGTACAACAAAAGGAACTGAGCTACGGAGACAGTACTAAGTCCATCAAAAAAATTACTTCTATAGACAGACAGACGGACTGCGGATACTCAGTAATAGGGTTCCGATTTTACCCTATGGGAATGTAAAACTAAGAAAGAAAAATTAACAAAGGGAAGCCGGGGTGAGCTGCTAGTAATAATTATATATTTGAACATTTCAACGCTTTTTTTATTAACTCTTAAAACATATATCAGTTTAAATAATTAGTCGGAACGGTTGTTATTAGTAAAAGTGTCAAAAAACATTAGTATGAAAGTAAATAAAAAAATATATTATAAAATACATCGTCTCTTTCAAATCTCCGATGGAGTAGGCAGAGGTACATGTACCCACAATTAGCCAAAGACAGGTTGAAAGTCCGTCGCTATGTTTGTAACAAGTTATCCTGCGATGGTCAAACTTGGGATGTCAAAGGAGTCCGACTACGCTCGACCACTGAGGCGATCATAGAGAGTGTATAAAATTTAGGCGTATTAAGTAAGCTTATTTAAAAGCTTCAGTGGCTTATGACAACCCTGTAATAAAATGTATACGGATGCCGGACGGAAGTTCCATTTTGCATGTGATAACAGTTTTTCGCACGACTGTACATCAACGGTTTTACGCGATGCGTTTTACGTACCAACGGTTTAATGTGATGCTTTATACACAGGTTGGTTATAAATTATAACTTTGATTTAAAAAGAGAGCATTCCACCATTTTGTTTGAAACCTACAAGTGTTATAAATCAGAGTACAGTTTGTTGATGTAAATTATCAATATAATATAAATAGTAGTAGTGATAATAGTACTTGGGTGAACGAGCTTCGCTCGATAGTTCTTTTTTGTTATAAAGTTTTTGACAAAGCAATAAAAAACTTTCAAAATAATCATAACCACCCAACCGAAAATCGATTTTGCTTTACATAAGAATTGTAGCTTTCGTTAGATAAACTTAAAAATTATTAAAGCCGTTTCCGAGATCGCCGTTATAAATAAATATACAAGAAGTTTAAAAGTATTAGATATCCCGGTTAAGCTTTTTATATGTATTTTCAGTTTATTTGGATTGGACTTGTGCTTGATTAGCGACCTGTCACATTATGAGACTTGGCTAAATGTTGGTGCATTAGTATGGACTTTTGCCTATCCCGTCAGAGATATGGACGTGAAGAAATAAATTTTAATTACAAATTTAACCATATAAGTCATACAAAAATATTATATAATTAAACGGTAATATTTATAAGAATACGGTTTTCTCAGAGTATTGATATAGTAATAAATGTGAAAAAAAAGCGGTAAAAGTTATCAAAGTTCCGATACTAACTCACGTCACAGCCGAATAAATCACTAAACTAATACAAAAAGTGTCTAAAAGTGACCTTTACTTCAATCGAAGTTAGAAATCCAGGTGTTCCGCCCTAACGTGATTTACAGCCGCCCAAACCCACAAATCACAAGATTTAACCATTTAACATAAAACAACCCTTATATCAACGACATACGGGCGTTATTCCTCCAAGCGATTATAAATAATGTGTATTGATTTGACGAGGGTACGGTACGTTTAGATAAAGTTCTGACTTGACTGATTTCCTTTGGGAGCTATATTTTGTTATGTGTTTAGGATGCCCAAAATCGTTTATGAAAAAAAATCAACCTGTATACAGATACTTTGATCATATATAAATTAGTCTATAAAAATATTCTTATAAATGAATTTAATTAGTCTTAATATATTTTTATTCTAAAAAAATAAAAGCAATTTAATTAGACTCATATAATTAAACTAAAAAATAAAAGTAAAATAATGTAATAATTAAAATCAAAGCGTTAAACTTTTTTTTAATTTCACTTTTTCCTCGTGTTGGTCCGGGTTTCCTGTATAGTATAGGCTATCTGCCTACTTACCAAGCAGTTCGTAAGAGGCAAGCATAGATTAACTGGGTCATTACGAGCAGGCTCTCGGATGGTAGAGTGCTGTGCAGCAGTTCGCCATGTAGGTTACCGCTCCACCGCTTTACTTATTCCGCCATAATGACATTGTCCGGAGGATAGGGTAGCTGGTAGACGTGCACATCAGGTCTAACAGCTCGACCATAGGACAACGACACACATTCGACATCAGCAGTGTCTATAGGCCACGATTGTCTCTTACCATCAAAAGAGCCAAGTATTTGTTCACTGAGTAATCCCATTAAAAATATAAGAATAAGCAAAAGGGCTCTATCCAGTATATAAAACCGGCCAAGAACGAGTCAGACTAGCACTATAAGGGTTCCGTACCATTGTCTATAAAAAATGGCAAAAAAATACGTTTGTTGTATGGAAATACCGTTTATGTATTCATTTTATTCTGTTTTTAATATTTGTTGTTATAGCGGCAACATATATACCTACATCATTAGTGAAAATTTAAACTGTCAAGTTACCACTGTTCATGAGATACAGCCTGGTGACAGACGAATGGACGGAGGTGTTTTAGTAATAGGGTTCCGATTTTACACTTTGCGCACGGAACCCTAAGAATCACAAGGAAACAAGGATAAAAATCGAAACAAGTTAAGCACTTACCTCATTTGGTAGTCGATTCACAAGAAATTCTTAATGATGTTATAAATAAATATCTCTCTCGCAATTACAATAACGTGCCCTAAATTTTCCATTTCAAAATCAGCGTATACGATACCAATAGCTCATAATGTATTGATTAAAACACCTTAATTAATTAATACGCCCCTGTGCAATTAATTCGCGCCTTTTGTGTTTTAATTGTATTGGAGTTTCTCTCTCTTTCTATTTCTCTCCCTCTCTCCAAATCTCGCTTTCATTCAAAGGTAGTCCTACGTGTATCTCTATCTATACAAGTTTGTATGTAATATTAAAATAACCGCTTTTTACTAAGTGCATATTTTTACAAGGTTACATAGTATACCATAACAACATATTTTTAGAATTTTTGTCTGTCTAAAACGGCTGGACCGATTTTGACGGGGCTTTCACTGACAGACAGCTAATCTAACAAGGAACCGCTTAGGTTACTTTTTTAGAATTTTATTTTGGAAATGTATAAAAAACGCGGACGAAGACGAAATCTTATTAACTCAACAGCCACAAAGCTCTATCCAGATAGAAGAGTTGTGTTTTTTTATGAGATAAGACAGCGAACATCCACACCGGTCACCCGATGGTAAAGACGACAGTGGCATATAGACACCATAAATGTTGCAGATGTACCGCAGCCCTATGGTAAGGGAAGTCTACTGGCGTGGTCACGATGTATAGATCTCTAACAGGAAGATAGGCCGTTTTGGCCCAGGTCTTGTTTTATACAGAACGGGAAAATATGATTAATTAACAAACCAAAATCTCCCACCTCCAACGCAATAATACGCCGCCCTACATTTAATTGGTGCCTTTAGTCACGTAATGTGTATTGAACGATGTGATTCGGTAATAATTGAAGAGCTTATACCGAATGCAATTATACGGCAAAAGTCTATTGTTCTGTTAAGGTATTTTAATAATTACACGAAATTGATGAGCCGTATATGTGACTAATTGTAATTAAATTAAAGGACGGATTTGGTGAGGCGAATTATATGAACTTGCAATGGATTCACTTTAATGTTTCGTGTTCTGTATTGAGTTGTTCTCCGATGATTCAAATCAAAATAATCCAGTGAAGATCTAGTAAAAATTTTGCAAGACGCTTGACATTGTCGAATTATCGTCTTTTGTATCAATAAGTAGTATACTTGTACCATTTCACGATAATTTTTTATTTTCACATTACACCATAGCCAAGCGGTTTCACCTTTTACAGCATCATTAGTGCTTATAAAACTAAAATTTAATTATTTGTTGGAATAGTACAAGTACGTGTTTTCAGGAAGGAAGTGTTTATGCAATCGAATTCCTCTAAGTGCCGCCGATGTAAAGTATAAATTCTGTCTGTCTGCCTGTCTGTCTGTCACCAGGGTATATCTCATTAACCGTAATCTAGAAAGAAAAAAAATACTAAAAATACTAAAAACAGTACAAAATAAATATATGAAAGGTATTGCCATACAAAATACTTTTTTTTTTCTCCGTTTTTATAGTAAATGGTACGAAACCCTTCAAGCGTGAGTCCAACTCGCACTTGGTCACAGTGTTCTGAGCAACTACCATTACTTAATAAAGATATTAAAGTAATGAAAGTCATGAATGAACGTTTTATTTTGCAGTCCATATTTCAGCTTCCTGCTCTAATGTTGCCGTCGCAAACTGTGGCCCAAGTTTGCCATTTCATTTGTGGCAGGTGGCGTTCCTAAATCATTCTCCTCGTTACTGTGATGCGGCAATTTTAAGATTTTATACATTTTAGATGCTCCTGAACATGACTTCCCTTGCACTTTCTAACTTATTATGCTTTTTATATATAACTGGTGGAGCCCGCGACTTTGTCTGCTTTTTAAAAATATTTTTTATACGTTTCTAAAATAAATTTTTAAAAGAAAAGTAGCCTAAGCCGTTTCTTATTACAATAGCTCTCTGTCAGTAAAAGTCCTTTCAAAATCGGTCTAGCCATTTTCACTGGTGGTAGAGTGCTGTGCAGCAACCTGCCCGGGTAGGAATCCACCGCCTTATATATTACTACCGCCATAATGAGAATGTCGTGTTCCGGTCTGGAGGATAAGGTAGCCGGTAGACTTGCATACTAGGCGTAATACCCCAGCCCCAGGACAGCGACGTACCTACAACATCTATAGTATCTATAGGTCACGGCTGTCTCTTGCCATCAGGAGAGCCGTCGTCCAAGTCCGTCCAACGTCCAAGCATCAAGGTGATATTGGTTTTAGCTCTCTTGAAGGTGCGGCACAGGATATGAAGGCTAAATATCATGCTGTCGGAATACTTGAATTGTCTATGAATAAAAGCGGTCTATCTCTCCTCACATGTCCTGTTCTCCGCTAATAGCTTCCATATGTCACTGTCCGTTTTATAGTTCTTCATGTACTTCTAAGAGACCAGTACGAACACTTATCTTTATCGAGAAGTTAAATCGAATTTGGGACTCGAAAAAAAACAAATATACATTAAATAAACATACCTTCATAACGAGTCGTTTGTGGTATAGGTAGGGAGCATGAAGTGCTAAATATCAATATTTTTACATTATTGCCTAGTTTTCTCCGCACTCATTACTATCTTGATACAAATACGCCTTTCATAATTTATATATATATATATATATATATATAAATTATGAAAAAATATATTAATAAGTAATTGTACATTGAGAAGCTATAAATTTTAGTGTCAAGATTTTTTAAATATATTATTATTTTAAAATTATTTACTAAAAAGTGTATCAATTTGTTAATGAAATTTCCCTATTTTTATTTATAAGACGTCTCAGTTACAGCAAATAAAATACTAATTAAATATGTAAAGTTGAATTAATTTTAATTTAATTAAACGGCAAATCAAATCAAATTATACTGTTCTTCATAATAATAGACCGGACATATTGATACCCTCAAAAAGTTATAAAAAAACATATTTTCGAAGGAGTTTGCTATCCGAACTCGATGTATGTTCGTAATAATCATTCTTAACTCGGGCAATAGATTTAGCTCTTAGAGATCGATTAGCTGCGCACTTTTCTAATGGGATGAGGAAAATTGGATGAAAAAATATTTGCTCCATACATCCGCATTAGTGAGATTTAATGGAATCATTCCATTTTGGGATGAATCGTGTGTATTTTTTATGGGTACTTAATACCAAAGTTACGACATTTTTTTTTATTTAAATACCCAATATACACAAGTTTTTACGCTAAGCGACTGCCATCTTAAGTTTTTATATTTTTGAACACAATTGTTTTTTTGTGATTTTTGAAGTAGATAGCTGTATTCAATCCGTCATTGCAGAATGTCTTGATAAAAATTGTAGTAACTTTTTATGTAATTAAACCTTCATTTCAGTACCTTCACGCCTGTTATCCCCGAAGGGGTAGGTAGAGGTGTGTTAGTATATCCACGACTCGAATACTCGGATATTCAAGTATATCGTACTCGACCACGAAGTCCATTATAGTCCACAATCAGCCATGATTTGATAAATGGCAAGCCTATCGTCACTTCGGGCACATTCCGATCCGGGGCAATGTGATGCTTACTTAGAATAATCCAAAACATTTAAGAAAACTTGCCCAACCTGAAAATTGAACCTGGGACTCTAAGCGGCTAATGATGTTACACCACATTCTTCTTCTTCATTCGACTTCATTTCAGTGTATTTAAATTATTACATTCAATGGCTCTGTGTAAAAACTGGCGCCCTTGTCAAATCCACTAGATCAGGTAGCCCACCCCGATATCATCTAATGAGGTTGACGAAGAAAATGGGGTCATCGCACCCTATCGTCACATAATATGCCTATAAAATCGTGGTAAAAGACTAGTCATACAATAAAACCAGTGAAGGTTCTTATATTTTTTTACTGCTTCGACAATAAAACTATCTTTAGCACAAATCTAGGAATTTTAGTTCTTTTTTAGTACCGGCAAAGAAATTTCCAATAAACTTAATCCTAACCAAAGATTGCCATCGCCTGTATATGATGCGTTTATGGTTCCTTTCTTTTTTTATAGTTTTTTTTTTATCTTTTTCACTAACTTAAAAAGGATGAGGTTCTTAATTCGACTGATTTCTTTTAATTTATTTTGCTCGTCAATCATGAATGGACTTTGATGACATTTTTTGTGATGTTGTGTTTTGAAGGGAACCAAAGTAAATTTGATGACGATCCAAAACCAATTAAGTCTGCAATTTATTTTTTAAATCCTTGTAATTAATATAAAAAAAATAATAAGATAAAATTAAATATAATTTATGATACATCATTTTATTGGCAACATTTATCAGTAAGTAGAATCCATGTATCGTATTCACATTTCTGATCATTTTTAAAATGTAATGTATTCTCAGCGGTAACCACAAAATTTTTCATGTGATTTGCCAACAATTAATGTGAAATTTGAATTATTTCGGTTTATTATTGTGTTAGTTCTGGACTATTTTGCCAGTCACTAATAATGGAGAAAGCTATATAAGTATGTAGGAATCATGAATTTTTTTACTTATATTTGCCAGTTTGGTTAAACTAGAATTCAACAGTTTTTAGGTTAATCTTAATAATAAATATGTTTTATCAACTTAGATTAAATGAAATTCAAGCCGCTTTTATTAGTTTAAATAATCTCAGATTTACTAACCGAATTGTTAAGCTTTTTTTAGAAGAGTAGGAAAACCGGCAAGTGGGTGATGATAAGTAATTACCTCCGCCCACAAACACCCGTGACACCAGGAGTATCAGACACGTTGTCGACCTTCTCAATTCAATTGTCAGCCTCAAAAGAAATAATTTTTAGTGCATTACCTGAAACAATATAAAACATTACATTAATTCACAAAAAAACTATTTTTTATATAAACTATGAAATAGTTGAGTTACGGTTCGTTGGGTAAAGGAAAATTTAGATAGATTAACATAATACAGTTCATGAGATACATCCTGGTGATAGACAGACAGACAAACGGACAGCGAAGTCTTAGTAATAGGGTTTCGTTTTTTACCCTTTGGGTACAAAATCCTAACAATAACCTCTTTGAAAATAGCTAAAAACATGGTCCCGTATAGATATTCATTCAAAACATTGCAATTATTTCACCTGGCATGTCCAGCTCTTCGGTAAATAATGACAACAGTGGCACAACTGACGTCAAATAAATCTGCCTCTGGCATTCAGGCACGGTCCCCAGATGAAATATTTACTTTTAATTTAGAGCAGACGCTTAATAATGATTTTAAATGGAAACTAAACGTTTTTGCGTTTGTACTTTAATAACATAATAGAGAAGATTAGTCTGGTTTAACGCGTATTTTATTATAGTACTAGCGACCAGCCCCGGCCTCGCACTGGCATACTATACAATATACATGTTATATACATAAAAACCTTTCTTTTTAATTATTTTATCTATTAAAAAAACCGTATCAAAATCCATTGCTTACTTTTAAAGATTTAAGCATACATAGGGACAGACAAAAAAGTGACTTTTTTATGCTATGTAATGAAAAAATACTATTACATATTTATAGTTTTTTAGTTTTTTTTTAATTTGATACTATCTATGACTGCAACTTCGTCCACGTTTGAATTAAACTGTATAAAATTAGCCTAAACTACTCTTTATCCATCATTGAAAGTCCCATCAAAATCAGTGTAGTTTCCGAGATTAGTGGGAACAAACGTATAGACGGACGAAAATTCTAAAAATTATTATTTTGGTATATGTACAATTTGTATATATAATATGCATTTAGCAAATTGCGGTTATAATATTAACTAAGGTCTCTCCAATTTTATTTATTTGTAGATATAACGCTCGCTACATACTGTTTCTTTTTAGGGTTCCGTATCCAGAGGGTAAAAAACGGAACCCTATTACTATGACTTTGATGTCCGTCTGTCTGCATGTCTATCACCATGATAATGATGATAAGATACAGTCTAATAAAACGTAATAGCCAGAAAACTGAAATTAAAAAAAATGGCGTATTTCTGTTGCCGCTATAAAAACTAATAAGTAATGATCTCTTGACAAATTGATCCAACCCCAAATTAAGCATATTAAATGCTTGTGTTATGGTTGTTAGTTGTACTAATACATAGAAATATTTAAATAGATACAAGAATAAATTTAATAAACACTCACAGAAGTATAGCCACATCTATGTACAATACCCTCGGGAATCAAACCGGTACATCGCAATCGGTCGGTTGCGGTAAACGCGTACGCTAAGCCCTCAACCAATGACACGGTCAAATACTAAAAATCGAATAAAATAAGTATATAGAGAATGTTCCCAAACAAGAAAGGTGATTTTTTTTTGGAATTCTTATAAATAATGGTAAAGAACCCTTTGAGCGCGAGTCTGAGTCACACTTAGCCGGTTTTAAACATCTAGAGTGCTTAAAAAATAGATTTATATGTATATAGCATGCATGATATACTCGTGTGAAACCGGGGCGAGTTGCTAGTAAAATATAAAATAAATTAAACATTTCAAAAGCTTCTAATTCATAGTTCGCCAATGTCTTTAGACGAAGAGTAAATTAAAATATAATTAAACTCTTACCAAGTTCTCAAATTAATCTGATTTGACATTTGGAAGTTGATTTTAATATTATTTTAACTCAAATACGACAAGAATTTAATATAAGAGTCTCGGTGGTATTGTGGTTAACGCTTCAGACTACGGTTCAAATTCAGCCATGACTTAGCCGACCCGTGCCCACTTTGTGTGCACAGTCTTATCACTTTGTACTTATCATTTTTGTATGAAAAAAAATGCTCTGCAATTTAGTTAGATCTTACAACAACAGGTGGCATTAAATTCAATACTTTTCTTTTTTTTAATTACATACATATTTCACTAAAATTTTTAATAATTCAGCCTAAATTTTACGCAAAAATGATTATAATACAAAAACCAGCAAAATTTAAAGCAAAAATTATCTTTAAAGTATAATTAAAAGTAAAAGTATTACAATTCAAAATACTCTTCAAAATGATTGAAAATTTCAACGTAACTACTTCAACTAAGTACAAAACTACTTAGATTTTGTAAAGTTTTAAGAAATGTTTGCGACAACTACATAGCTACGTATTTTATTTAAACAAGTGTAAAAATAATACCTTTTTTATTTGAATAAATTGAAGCAACCCCGAAGCGGTCCATACTCATTATACCTACATTGTAAACATTAGGTCCATCTTTAAATAATAGATGGCGCTCATCAACGACAGGAGCTGATAGCTCGAAGTCCTTAAATGTTAATTATTTATTAATGTACTCTGTGGTTAGGAGTTAATTACATTTTTGTGAAAATTAGCATAGGATATACTTCTTTATAATATTAGTATAGATATTAAAAAAGACTTCAAATAATTATGATGTCGTCTAAGTAAATTATTGTTTTGTTCATATTTCAAAAAGTATCAAACCACTTTATTTATATTGGTAAACATACACAAAAAAATCGGATCCTCCACATTTTTGACTCTATTGCAAAAAATAATTCGCTTTTAAAAGAAAAATAGCCTAATGGCCTAATGGTACGTGCTTTGGACTTCCATTTCGGTACAAAACTTTGTAAGGAAACTCGGGATTTGTGACCGATATGGTGACAGACTTGCTACTTTTTACATGATGGGACCGTCGTCGGCTAATCTTGGGTGAATATCAACCTTTGCTTACCCTTAAGAGGTTAAGGGCGTGACGGTATTTATTAATTTATTTCAGTTCTTAATATGTTGAATTTGTATTATAATCTGTGATATCAAGATTAAATCTAAACCGAAACAAATATCTGATACCATCGAAACGATTTACTAAAAGTTGTTTATTGAAAAATGGACTTACAATTTGAAATACCGAAACAATTATTGAAAAATAGAATTTATTTCACAGAAATGTGTTTCAATTTTCCCCGAAACTTCTGGAACTACGAAAATAAGTTTTAATTGAATGTTCGCGTGTTTGAAAACATTACAACCGGTTAATTGACTTTGGTTAATGATTTACCGATGCTATTTTGATTTTTGAAATTGAATCTTATTATGCATACATTTAGAGTATATAACAAAGGTAAATCTAAAAGAAATTTGTCAGTTTGTTGATTAAACGTCGTGTCAAATATTTAATTTATCTCTGATTATTAGAATTTGATACCACATGTCATGGATGCGAGATCTTTATCTCTTTTTTTAGGAATAGGCAAGACGGTGGATCACCACCAGTGATCATGTTGATAGTGACCCAGTTAATCTATGTTCGCCTCTTATTCCTGCCTGGCAGGAAGGCAGTTGAGTTATTCTACACAGAGGGCCCAGATACGGGGAAATCAGTATGAACAGGGAAAATAAACAGTGTTTGATTATTTCGACAAAAAAAATATTGTTTGCTAACTTCTCATAAAATAATTTTATAACAATAGAGCACATAAATTATCGACACAAAGGAAAGTTTCTATAAAACATAAATCATGGCAAAACATCACAATAAGTTTTCTATATAAATCTGTATTCTGAGATAATTTTATAATCTGTCATAACTTCATTGTTGACGCCAAATAGGTACGCTACATAGAGTAGGGGAGATATATGCTCGCCTTTTTTTATAGAAGAGGAGCCAAACAGGCAAATGGGTCACCTGATGTTTATTTATTTATTTATTTAATAACACAACAGATTACAACTAATACTATGCTAAGTTACAAACTAAAAAAATAAATCTAGGTTGTACTCCACAACGTGTGTATACTAAAGACAAACCAAAAAAATACTTATAAAACACGAAGTTACACTAAAAAAATACACAAAACATAAATTAATACATGATCTGGAGTTGAAAAAAAAAGGAAATAATAACAAATTTAAAGTACAAGAGAATTAAAATGAAAGAAAAATCAGAGAATTCCCCATGGTAAAAGCGATAGAAGACACTGAGTGACAATATCAGATACTTCCGCTGAAATATCTGACATTAGAAAGAGAAATAAGATCTTGGTAGAAACTTTATCTAGATAGCGGTATCCTATCTGTCTCTCTCTACTTATAAGTTACTCGGAATCAACTCTCTCTTTTAATAGAAGAACAGTATAATACCCCTATGATTAACCATACATGATTTTTTTCACTTTTGTTTATTGTTAATAAAAGTTGATTTTTTGTATAACAAACATTAAGGCAAAAAATCAAACAAAAAATACCAATGGTTCTCCCACTTCCTACAAGAACGATATACCTAGTAAAGCTTATCGTAGAAGCCGGTCAATACATTATGTTTTTTTTTGACGGTGCAGAACCCTTCGCGCGTGAGTCCAACTCGCACTTTACCGGGTTTTTATATGTATATCACGTGATATTTAGGACAAAAAATATTATTATTGTGTTATGATTCCGTACTTTTTGGAATATAAAAGACAAAAATGTTGATCTATTTAGACATAATATCTAACTTGGTGTTGATTTTTTTTGTAATTCTACCACTTCTAAATATACTAATTATTCTTAATGAGGTCAAAAACTTAAAGGGCCCCAGTAACCTAGTAGCACGCACTTCGGCTTCCATTATGATAGTCCAGGTTCAAACACTGCTATGACTGTGAGTTTTTCTAACTTAAGTACATTTTCTGAGTGCTCTTACGGTGAAGGAAAACATTGTGAGGAAACCCGGGATTTTGCCCGATATGGCGACGGACTTGCCAATAGTCCTATACCTAATATTTTTGGTTAACCGTGGGTGCATAAGTGTTATTTAATTTTTTTACTTAAAAATATTTTTAAACATATCCCACGCTTAGAATTCAAGTGACCGAATTCAAAAATGCAATCATGATAAATGAGCAAGAAACTATTAAAAAATATAGTATTGAAAACATATTGATATATTTTGTTTGTGTTCAACAAGAGCTTGGTTATAACCATTTGGATTAGCCATTTGATCACAGAATTATAATGTAAGTTTATATTTATAGCGAAATGGTAAAATCGATTATTACATCAATTTTGAGTTAAGTCACTATCGTACATAAATTTTGAGTTACATCACTATAATACTTAAAGTGCGATGATATGTCATACTATGAAAACGACCGACATAAACCTTTAAGGAATAACTAAAAACAAAATACCTTTAACGTAATAGATTTTCCCGAGTCTCATTTCGGACAAGAAAGGTTTTCTGGAGTATTTTCATACATGACAACAGAACTATAGACCCCTTAGTGTGTTAAAAATTACACCAAGCATGATATATATCAAGGAAAAATATCACCTTTCTTTGAGGCTAGCTATCATTACCGATATCGGGCCTTGACGGCTACTATCCCTCTTGAAAAATGACCCAAACTCTACAAATACATCCCCAAACAAATTCCAACCTTATCCCATTTATATAAGATTGATTATACAATGCTAATATAAAGAAAGGATACTACAAAATTGGCGTCTTTTTCCTAGATAATATATCTCAGTTTTAAATACAAAAGAGAACGGTGAAACTGTATTTCCTAATAATAAGGTTCATTTTTGCGTGAGATTAATGATAGGGGATAAAACGAGCCGAAATATGCTTTATCATCAATTGCGTAGAAAACATTTTTGGATATCAATAGTCTTATTTTGGCTACTACTAAAGTTTATTTTGAAGGTTTGTTTAAATTTAAAATTTATTGTTATGACTATAAAGTTAATTTTCCGTTGCACTGAAACTGAATTTTCGTTAAGTGGGTATAATGACACCATTATAATTTATTATGAGAGGTAAGCAATTTTGAAATCATAATAATATTGTAATTAGACTCTAGACTTGGGAAAAAACAAAAAATAAATATCACCACGCCTATATCCCGGAAAAGTAGGCAGAGGAACATATGCACCCGCGGTTAGCCGATGATATGAGGTCCCATGAAAACTTATAAAAACGTGTTGCACAAGGAAATCGACCCCAAGACCTCGTGCGTCAAAGCTGAACATTTACTTATTCAACTTGACCATTTGCAAAATTAGAATAGCTCAGTTGGAAAATCGGGCGCCTTAATACGCAGAAACTCGGGTTCAAAACTCAGTCCGATTGTTTATTTTCTTCTTTTTGTGTTCCTCCTTTCCTGGAAGCCCAACAGAAACAACAAAAACATTGTAAATTATGTCAAATACAATTCCAAAAAAATGTGATGTACCTACTAACAAAACACTGAGCGAAACCCGGTCATCCCGGTACTGTATTTTGATAAGACAAACAAGTTGATTTGTTAATGATACTATAATTAATATTATAAACGCGAGAGTGTAAGTATGGATAATATGTTTGGATGTCTGTAACACTTTCACGAAAAAACTACTTAACAGATAAAACTTAACACATGAGCTATTTTTAATCGACTGCTTTTCAGGTATAAGTCTAATAAGTTTAAACAAGTTCTACTCCTTAAAACTTATCTATATTTTTAAAGTATCCCACACGGGCGAAGCCATGGCGGACTATATTTCCAGTATATATAAGAAATAATCATAAAGCTGAAATTATGCGTTGCCAACTTGAGTAATTCACATAATATCTAGTATACGGCGTAACAAAGTTAAACCCTTTTGAAAGCAGAACATGACAATAAAGAGCACTGTTTTTATGCTAGGGATTGGGAAAGTAGTGTTATTATTTCGGATCCCTGTCATCCCTGTCATCTAATTTCGGTCACGGTGCTAGTGACAAAAAGGTCGACTTTCGACCGTAACAAAATAATGATGTAGTACACGTATATTCTACGAAAGCCTACATTCTTTCGACGTTGATCATGATAATTTTCTAAAAACAAATATCATCCTACTATTTTTTCAAATAGCTAACTTGAATTAATACCTACCGTTGTTTTACCTTTGCCTAGCGCCATAACGGTGCTCGGAAATGTCTTGTTCAGGTTGTACAATAAACTATACCAGAGAAAAGTCAACGTTGACAATGCACTGGAAAATCCGCCTGCATTTTTACTCTTCTAAAAAAACATTACATAAGTAACTCAGTTCTAGTATTTTATTTTGAGTATTAAACTCAATTATTTCAATCTATTTAAGGAGATTAACGTACTCCAATAAACAATCGCCAAAACATTTCTAGAAACTATGAAATAATAACCACTGAAAGCAATAAATACGCCGCAGAATCCAGCTCGTGACGAATTAGCGCCAGTTGTGAAATTATTAGCGCAAACCTCGTGAAACAGGTATTATTTGTTTGAATATCACACGAGTTATGAATGTTGCCAAAAATACAGGTCTTTGCTGCATATACGATATCATGGAAGAAGATCGGTCATTGATCTCTCACAAATATGCAACGAACAGTTTTCAATTTCATATTTTAAACGTTTTTCCTTTGAAGGCAGGTAAAAAATAATAATAAATCTGTATTAATATTATAAATGCGGAAGTAACTCTGTCTGTCTGTCTGTCTGTCTGTCTGTCTGTATGTTACGCTTTCACGCCTAAACCACAGAACCGATTTGGATGAAATTTTGTACAGAGATAGAGTAGACCTTGAGGAAGGTTAATTTTTAACCGACTACATTTAAAAAGAGGATATGTTTTTACGCAATAAGTATTATTATTAGTATTAGTCGGAAAAATGGCTGCCCTTTGAAAGTTG
Source organism: Lasaia peninsularis (assembly GCA_018236625.1). Taxonomy (NCBI): domain Eukaryota; kingdom Metazoa; phylum Arthropoda; class Insecta; order Lepidoptera; family Riodinidae; genus Lasaia; species Lasaia peninsularis. Next base: position 15,498 of record DVZL01001719.1, read on the forward strand.
TCTACGTTATTAAAATAATTCACGCTGGCGAAGCTGCGGGCGGAAAGCTAGTTATTTAATATAAATGTCATCAGGCCCAATTCTTTAAACGTAGGCAGATATACATATGCATCTACTATTAAATGACGATATTAGGTCCCATAAATGTGACACATGGTAAGTCGCCATATCGGGCACAAATCCCGTTATTTTTTCGTATGAACTAAAAAAACTCAAAAAAATATCTACTCGTACATATTTCTTGTAATTTTGTCAATATTTGTTTATTAATCTTCTTGAAGTCGAAGGAACGCATAAGAACAAGTTGTCCTACCCGAGAATCGATTCCGAGACCTCCAGTTTCAAAGCCAGACACTGACTTTAAAGCTGGATGCTTTGAACAGCTGCTTAAGCAAAAAGAGGATATTAAAATATAATATAGAATGAAATTTAATTTACAAAAACATTTCTTAAGTACTACGGCAAGATAAACGTCCCAGAAACTATTTGGTGACAAATTATTCCAAGTAGTGAAATAATATTTGCGCAAACTTTCCACAATAAAGGTATTATGTATTTGCATTTTGCACGCGTTATGGAATATTTCCGTTGTTGGTAGATGTTGCTTTGTATTAAGGAAGAAAATCGGTCATTGACCTCTGAATACTGAAGTAAGAAAATAACTTTGTCATGTTTTCACAAACAAATACCTATATTATAAATGATCATTGTACGACGATATTTTGTATTTTGTTATTTTATTTTTGATTTAATATTGTTATTATTGTTTTTCTTTCTTTCATAATGTAATTTGTTAAAATGTAAATGTGATAAATGCAAATAAATAAAAAATAAATAAATATTTTTTTGTTTTTCATTTTATTAATAAGTATTTGCTTCGACTGACTCGTTCTATGATACACAGAAAAAATATGTAGATAAAGAAATGTGAAAGATAAAGAAAATGAAAAATGATCACTTAGCTAGTGGAGGTGGAGGAGGAAGCTTTAACTTCCTAGGAAAGCGGTACCGTGCCTTAACTCGCTTAACTTAACTTGTGTGCTTGCCGTTGGAAGCGGGCCTTATTATCAGTATACGCCGGAAGCAGTACTCGAAAACGGCCGCGCCAAAATGTACTGGGACAGATCCATCATCACTGATAGGACTATTCTCGCAAACAAGCCAGATATCGTGTTGGTGGACAGGTCACAGTCGGTAGTCTGTAACAGGTAAAAAAGGAAAGAAATAATTGGATACTACCTATTCCTGGTAGAACCCGTCAGGTCGTAACCCATGAAACAGTTGCCACCCAAGACTTATATATTCCTGTTCCTGTTACCAAACGCTCGGCCAAACTTTGAACAATACAATTGCTACACTTGCCAACTTTGGACATAAAAGAACCGATTCTGTGTCTTAGAACAGC
>DVZL01001720.1:0-16901 GCA_018236625.1 Lasaia peninsularis
AAGGTCTAACAGCCCGACCACAGGGCAGCGGCGCACCTACAACATCTATGGTGTCTATAGGCCATGGTTGTCTCTTATCATCATGCCTGTTCTCTGTCTTATACTATAAAAAAAATTCACGCAAAGTTTCGTGCGAGGTAGACGGAGAGCGTCAAGTGCTAAGTATCACGATTCCTACATACTTGGCTAGTTTCCGTCACATTTGTAACTCTCTTTATTCAAGCAAGCTGATTTTGAAGGCTTTTGAAACCGTCCTAGGATAATATACGAGCTAATTGGTCGTGGAGTTTCATTCTAGGTTTCTCCGAGTACCCTTAGTTCCAAGGTTTATCTATTTTGTAATGTGTGTTTTTTATTTATTTCACTTAACCTTTCACCTCCCTTAACCCTCATTCCGTATTATATCAGATAACATCGGGATCGGCGACTTAATCTAGGGGATTTGACTAGGACACCAGTTTTTACGCAAAGCGACTGCCATCCACCTCTGCAACCCAGAAGGGAAACTCGGCCCAAACCTTGATAAGGTCGAATTCAATGAATCCGGGTTTCCTCACGACGTTTTCCTTCACCGTAAGAGCAATCAGAAATTACATGATGGGGTTCGGACTTGTACTACCCGAATGGAAGTCCGAAGCGTGTACCTCTAGGCCACTGAGGCTCTTGAATTTAGTAAACTTAATGTTTTATTATTATTCCTCAATGCCATAATTACTGTATGACCAATGAAAATGCGCCAACAACAGGATGTAATTATCACAAACCGTCTGAACTTGATATTCGTAGCATCCTTTAGAAGAATATTTTTAAATTGCAATGTAGATAGGTATCATATTTTAGTGCGAAAAATACTTTATTATTTTTTAAACAGCGTTCACCGTGGTTATATAAATATCAGTACCCGGAAGACTGAGCTTCGTTTGGTGTTTTTTCAGTACCTCAGTTTTTTTTTGGAATTTTTGGAGTTTTTTTCACAAAAAGAAGGAACTTCTTCTTAAAAAAAAGTAACAATCGGACTGAGATTTGAATCCGGGTGTCCTGAGTTTTCAGGCCCCGATTTACCAACTGAGCTATTTTAATTTCGAAAATGTTAGCGAAATTCAGCTTTGTATTATAAAGACATTTAGATAGATAGATTAGATCGATAGATCGCTAGATCGATTTATCTCCCCCGAAACCCCCTATTTACAAAATTTCAAGAAAATTGTTTGAGCCGTTTCCGAAATTTCTGATATATAGGTACAAGAATTGCTCGTTTAAAGGTATTAGATAGATATATCAGATTTACTAAAAAGAAGTGCTTTAAAAACAACTATTCCACCATCTTGGTGGGTCCGCCATATTAGATTTAGAATGATGTCATGTACTTATCGTGCATTGTCATCCAAACTAAACGTGTATTCAAAATTTCAGCTTAATCGGGTGAAGATATTTACTTCAAAATTGGATTCTAAGATTCCACCCGAACATACATACTTACCTACATACATATAATGCAACTTAAATAAAAGCTTTTAAAATATTATATTTTTAAAAAAAGTTTTACTAATTTGATTAGGTTATATAGTATAGTAGCAGGTTCGAGTCCCGCTATGTGCCAATGAGCTAAACTTATGTACATTTCCTAAGTGCTCTTACGGTAAAGAAAAACATCGTGAGGTGACCCGGATTCGTATATTAAAATTCGATCTAATTTAGGAATGGGCCTGTTTTCCTTCAGGGTTGCAAAGGTTAAATGGTGGTTGCTCTGTGTAAATCTAATGCCCATATTTAGCACAGATATCGGGGTTCGAGTCTTATTATCGGTATAAAAATCCAAAGCGCGATCAACTAAGCCACCGAGGTCCTCATTGTACTTAGTTGATCCTATTAAATTATTTCGTCTAGCGGGCGATAAAGTCATTGAATACCACTAAAGATTCAAACTTTGTTATTTAACATTGTAATGCTATTATTAAACTTATTTTGGTGTAGTTATAGTAAAATGAAAATGTATACTTTGGAATAAATTATTTTGTATATAGACTAAATATATTTCCTACGGCTTCGCCCGTGTAATGGGGTCTTAATATAGGTACTTTTAGTTCATAAAAACTTGGAGAAAAGTTTGTATTCCCTTATGAAGGTTGAATTTAAAAAAAATCCTTTCTGAGTTTATGTCTACATCGTAAGTGGAATATGTGTACGAAATTTCAAGTTTCTAGACCTAAGGGTTGAATCACTCTATCTATTAAAAAACCCACATCAAAATCCTTTGGGTAGTTTTTAAGATTAAGGCATACCTAAATATAAATAAAGAGTGGGAATAGAATTTGTTATATATAGCATATAACAAAGTAATGTCAGTAAGTTCATTATAATTTTGCACATGTATTACCAACGGTAATATTGATTTTAGGTCATTAACCTATAGATGTCACTACTTACATGTTATGAATATAAAAACATATAGGTACGTTGGTTTTTGAAGTCGAGAATTTAGGAAATCATCTCAGTGGTTTAGAGGTTACTGCTTCGGACCTCAATTCCAATTTTCATTTAATTAGGCAAATTTACAAAAAAGATCGAAATGTAGAAGATATTTTGACACATATATTATTAACCTGCATTTTAATAGTACTTACCTTAGCTAATCGTGGGTGGTCTAGTAAATCTACCGGACTTAAGAGTCCTGGGTATACTAGCACACCCCTTCAAGGATAATAGACGTGAAGGAACTTTCTACTTATTTAATAAAAATTTAACTGTTCAGCACTTACTGTGTGCTGTACGTGCAAGATTGAAGTACGACTGAATCGTATGTATAAAATGTAAGTCTATTATTTGATTTTGGATCAATTCCCATTGACTGATTATACGAAGAAAAAAAACGAAAAGATCTTACTTTATTCTCCAATAAAAAGATTTCGCGAAGACTAAAAATTCAAAAATAAATAATAGTTTAAAAAAACTAAAAAACACGCTTTTATTTCTTGTACAACTAAAAACTAGAAAATAATTCTAAGTTATGAAGAGTTCATGTTAGAGGGAGATAAAACAAATTTAAGTTTTAACAAAATAATTTAATTCAGATTAAAAAGCTTGGGGTGCTTGTTATTTAAAATATCATAATCATTCTATAGGCAACTATATAATACTAGAGGTTATTAGAACCACAGTATAATGCACCCCACGCTGTTTACTCTGAATTAAATAATTTTGTTAAAAACTTAAGTTTGGTTTCCTCCCCCTGTAACATGAACTCTTCATAACTTAGAATTACTTTCTAATTTTTAGTTGTACAAGAAATAAAAGCGTGTTTTTTAGTTTTTTTAAACTATTATTTATTACTTTTAAATACCTACTCCTAAAAGCTTGGTTAAAAGTTTAAAAAGTGACTTTTCACTTTGTTATTTTAACACTGATTATACAACTGAGATTAATCCTCGTCACTATCTTGTTCCTGTTAATTTTCCCAGACTATAGGTAGCAATGTAGGTATTATATATGTAAATGACGTGTTTTTGTTATCGTCAGCAAGTCCGGATGTTTGCCTCAAGATACTTTGGAAATATTAACATCATCATGTTGGTATCATCCAAAACCCATTAGGGCTTATATCTTGCTTATCCTGTGTCCGGTGCTGACGAGCTGATACCATTATCGACTGTTAACGAATACGTGCTACAAAATTCACATAGTATATTTCAAATGTGTTTGTCCGTTTGTATTACTTTTTTAACATTTTATTTTTAAAAAAGTACCTTCACGTCTATTATCCTCAATGAAATAAGCAAAAGTGTACTAGTATATCCACGACGCGTAAGTCCAGTAGATATATTAGATCACCCACGATTAGCCAAGTTACTAGGGCCCGTGATGTGATAGGTGGCAAGCCCATCGCCACTTCGGGCACATTCCAATCCCGGGTAATGTAATGATTACTCAAAATAATCTGAACAACATTTAAGAAAACTTGCCCGAACTGGGAATTGAACCCGGGACCTTACGCAGCTAACGGTCTTAACAGGCGACAGCCTAACCGTTACGCCACAGAGACCACACATTGGACATAGCCACAGATTTCTATAATAGAGGATAAGTTAAGAATACACTTTACGTTAATGTTACTACCTTCCTCCATTGTGGCAACATATTTTAATACTAGAAAGTCTACATTTGGCTACATTTAATATGGTATATAACGATTAAGAATCGTGCTGCAACACACAAAAATAAAATTAATACAAAATAAAAATAAGTATTCACAATTAAATCATCTTAATGTTTTTTTTATATCTGTAAAAGTCGCGAGCAAGTACTAGCTAACAAATAGCAATTTCCGATAAGAATTTTACAATCGTATTATTATATTTAATGATATTGACGTAAAACGATATAAACAAAAATAGCAGATTAAATAATCGATTTCTTCTGATAATATTTTACGGCTACGTTTGTGAAATAAGACCATTTTCCTTAAGTAAGTATATATAACTGTGCTCGCAACTTCGTCCGCTTCTTTATTTAATACACTATACAGTTTATTTTTTACTCAGTCGAGCAGCCAAGTAGAATACTCCTCGGACAAAAAAATAAATAAAAGTCTTTAAACGAGCTATTTTATATAGAATTACTCGTTTATATGTACATATAACGGGCACACGGGTCTCTTGATGGGTAAAAGGCAACCGTGGCCTATAGACACTATAGGTGTAGCGAAATCTCCTACAATATCGTTAAAATACGAAGCTAAATATTTCATTAGAAAGTAATTTGCATAGTTAAAAGTAAATATAATTCCAAAAAAGACACGATGTATTAAAAAAACACCGAGCATAGCTCGGTCATCTAGGTTCTGTTTAACACTAGTAAATAATGTGATCTGAGGATTTTTTTTACAACGGTAATGTTTATACAGCTTAAGATGATCTATAGTTTTAAAAGTTCCCACACATTCAGGGCTATAAATTATGATGGTCCTTCGGACATTTAGAGTGAGAGTTTTTTTTGGCTATAATTTCTGATCTGCAAAACTTACGACTTGGAAAAAATATGGAATATTTAGTCTATAAAACTATGTTTTATCTAATACAGAAATATATCTATAGGTACAAATAAATAAAATTGGAGTGTCTGTATGTAATATTAAAATAACCGCTTTTTACTTAGTTCATACGTATACAAACAAGGTACATATACCAAAACTACATTTTTTTAAATTTTTGTTTGTCTGTCTGTCTGTCCGTCTGTATGTTTGTGCCCGCTGATCTTTGGAACGGCTGGACCAATTTCGACGGGACTTTCACTGGCAGACAGCTGATTTAATAAGGAACGACTTATCCTACTTTTATTCTAGAATTTCATTTGGAAATCTGTAAGATTAAATAATTAAATTAAAACACGACTAAGTCGCGGGCACAGCTACTAATAAATGAAATCGGACTGCATGTTCATGAATTATGATTTCGTTTTTTCAGTTTTTCTCATTATTTTGTATTTATTTAAACGCGGAAAAATTGTAAAAATCATACTTCAAATTCATTATGATGTCGTTAATATAAAATGTTTTTTTTGTATATGTTCATATATAGAAAAGCAGTGACCTAAATGCCTTTAAATTTAAATGAAACCACCATTGAGCTATATTAAAAACAACACAAAATTAATCTATACAAATAAATACAATTGAGGTGTTTGTTTGTATGTATATACGGTACATGTATCAAATAATATATATTTTTTTAATTTTTGTCTGTTTATCTGGCCCTTAGTTTGTTCCAGATAATCTCTGCCACGCTGCTAGACTAATTTTGACTGCACTTTCAGTTGCAAATAACCGATATAATAAGTAGTAACATAGGCCATTTTTATTTTATAATTGTATACATTGAGTCATTCGTAATTGTCGGAAATACCGCGTAACATACATACAGAAGAGGATTATTCAATCGATAACTATTTTCGAGTATTATTCAGTTAGTGAAAAAAGCGTTCCCATTAATTCTATTTTTAAATCTTTCAAAAAGAAAAATATTTAGATTCACCGACACGTTGACTACACTTTCGTCCCTTTGTGCTAATGCAGATTTACACTCGAGAAGTTGGAGAGCTTTTTTCACTTCTGGATAGTACTTGGCGTTCTTTGTCTTTGTGTATCTAGGTCACAAACATAAAGGCAAATGTAACAATAGCTTTCTAGGTAATGTCAGTGTTTTAGAAATATGTACATCAGGTGAAATAGCTTAAATGGCAGGTTACTTTAAGGGTTGTAATATGTATTTGCTGTCAAATATAAACTTTTTAAATTGATATTTTTATTATAGCTTATCTATAGATACAGACAGATAATTGGCTTCAATTATCAACTATACATATGTACAAATAAATCACATTTAAGTGTCTGTGTTTAAATTAGAATAAACGCATTTGCATCTGTGTTCGTTCTGGCTAATCTTTGGAACGGCTGGACTGATTTTAATGGTACTTTTACTTGTATAGCTGACATAGTATAATAAGGAGTGACTTAGGTTACTTTTATTTCAAAAATGTATAAAATAAAATAATTAAATTAAAACGCCGACGAAGTCGCGGGCACAACTAGTTGATGAAGACTCCCTGAATATATTTGATGTTTCTTTTTCGTGCTATCGTTATTCTATTTCTATTTCGTCTATATGTATGTCTCTGCAACCCAGAAGGGAAACCAGGTCCGATCCTAGGTAAAATCGAATTTGAATACACAAAGATTGCAATGACTCGCCTGGATTGGTACCACCGCCTTACCTATTTCTGACAGAATAGCGTGAGTGCTCGCAATTGTCGTGTTCTGGTTTGGAGGGTAGGGTAGCCGGTAAACTTTATCACGCAAGAGCACCATTTCTACCTTTGGTGTCTAAAGGCGAAGTTTATTTCTTACCATCAGGAAATCCGTCTGCTTGTTTGCATTTCAATATTATAAAAAAAATCTGAATTTCCCAACGATGTTTTCCTTCATCTCTCACCTATAGATACATACAAATAAATAAAATCAAAGTGTCTGTTTATGGTTTAATAAAAATAATTGTTTTTTACCAAATACATATGTATGTATACACGGTACATATACTAAAACATTTTTTTTAGATTTACGTCTGGTTTTCTGTCTGTCTGTTTGTTTCAACTAATCTTTGGAACGGCCGATATTATTCTGACGGGGCTTTCACTGGTAGATATCTGGTATAATGAGAAGAAACTTTTTCTTGATTACTTTTATTTAATTCAATTCAAACACGGACAAAGTCGCGAGCACTGTTAGTATTAAGTTTAAGTACACAAAAATACACCTTCGGAAAAAATCTAAGCAATCATCATCTCAGCTATAGGACGTCCACTGCTGAACGTAGGCATTCCCCAATGACCTCCAATTAGACCTGTCAAAGGCAGCCTGGATCCAGCGTGTCCCTACGATTTGCACTATATCGTCGCTCCATCTGGTTGGTGGACGCCCTACGCTGCGCTTGCCGGTCCGTGGTCTCCACTCTAGAACCTTTTTGCCCCATCGGCCATCGGTTTTTCGAGTTCCTATGTACCCTGTCCACTGCCACTTCAGCTTGCTAACACGCTGAGCTATGTCGGTGACTTTAGTTCGCCTACGGATCTCCTCATTTTTGATTCGATCGCGTAGAGAAACCCCGAACATAGCCCTTTCCATAGGTCGCTGCGTGACTCCGAGCTTTTTTATGAGGCCCATAGTTAGAGACCAAGACTCAACTGGTAGCACACACTGGTTGAAAACCTTGGTTTTTAACAATTTAAACAATTAATTAGTAAATTTTTTAATAATACTTCTAGGGCTATGGTAAAATCTTTGTGTTGAAAATGACCTTGTCAAATCCCCTACTTTAGGTAACTGACCCAAATGTAATCTTATATAGAAAAGGGGTAAAGCTAGTATGAAACGGAATTGTGTAAAGAAACTTTTTTTTAAAAAATATATATACTTCATGGAAAACAAGAATAATAACCTAATGATTATAAAATCGAGATAATAAAAAAAAATATTTAAATTTGAGTCATATGAATAACATTTAAAATTTTCTCAGCCATAGCACCATCGAAAAGGATTATTAAAAGTGTTATGTAATATTCTAATAACCTTTATTTACATACCCTGATATAGACGTTTTAAGTCTTTGCCATCTGTCTTCACCCTTTGTATTTGTATTATTTAAACGTTTGCCAAAATAAACCGCGTATGAAATTTTTTATACTTTTTTTATTAATCAGGCTAAAAATGGCACGATATACAACGATGCAATAATAAAAAAAGAGAAATGTAGAGTTTACTTGACAAATAATATCAGAATGTAAAGAAGTAAAAAATAACGCTAAAATTTAGTACACGAAAGACGAAAAATACAGTAAAATATCAATTGAAATATATAAGACCCTACTTCCCTTTAACTTTTCTATATAAATAATCAACAAACTTTAACGTAAAGTATCTCTACCATCATATTATTCATATTATTTACAAGTTATGCAAACTTTAGCACTATGAGAAAATGACTGCATTGCATGATCATGTTATTGTCAGAAAAATATTATAAGACCTCAAAGTCTCGAAGACGATAATGTGGGAACAAGGTCACTTTGCATGCGATTTTGAATCGTCACGCATGCGTACCTCTTAATAAATTAAATCAAAATAAAGTCTCTACATTTAAAAATAGGTTCACGAACGGATATGTGTTAGTGGCAACGGACGTTTGGCATATTTCTCAAGACTTACTTAACGGGGTGATTTGCCAAAAATAAAGCTGCACTGCAGTATTAGCTTGCAGCGGGATATTGCGGTTCTGGTTCTCCATTCATTGTCATGTTTGAGGTCGATACGGAGTAGTACCGGCGCGCCTGCCTTCATGCGCGGATGTCTCTACATCGATACTAAGTCGTGCCGCTCAATGTATCCGAACACGCACGTTTCGACTCTAAACACCATCGACAATAAACAATACGTATTTTCTTTTTAATATCATCACATAAAAAGTTAAAATTATTTACAAAAATAACAGTTTTTGTGTTAAATCAGTGTTTGTTGTAATTCTGTGAAAAAAAATGTGGTATGATTAAATTTTTCGTTTGTTTTCGAAAGTAAAAATTAAGACTCTATATTTTGTGTTTTTGATTAATGTTGTTGAAGTTTATTTGAATGTTGGTATAAAGTAAACAATTATTATGGTATCTCGTGGGAAGTGTTTACTTTAATGGGTATGTAGTAAATAATCACTATTATGATAACGATCAAAGTCGGCTAATATTATAGAGCGGCAGTTGCATTGTGATCAATGATATAATCTCATTGACTACAATGATTACAATTACGATTCTGTTGTGTATTTCTCGTACATTTAATTAATTCATTGTTAAAACTCGCCATGTGCGTTTCAAATATTTTTTCGACTTAATTTATTTATTTGGTTAATGAAATTTAATTTTAGACACCATTTTTTATTTTAGTCACTAATTTTCAACGAAGTTTATTTATGATTTTTATACATTATATAATCAAAAATTATATAATCTTAATCTAGTGTAAATTAGTAATATTTAAGCGATTTTTGGTCACATTGTTAAATCAGAAAAGTATATTTAAGTATATTAAATCGGAAAAGTTTATTTATTCTTAATGTCAATTTTCCATGTCTCTATGTTTTGATATAGAATTGTTATGATTCTAATATACATTATACCTAATAGAAAATATAACATCCCTATCTAAGAACAAAAAATGATTTTTTAAATGAAATAATATATTTATGGGAATTTTGGTTTTAAATATCGAGTTTTGCAGTATTACTTTTAAATTATTGTCCTAAAAAAACTGCCACTTTAATTTTCTATAGTTACGAGACGTACAGTAATAGCATTTATTACAGTTCGAATGTGTGTCATATATAAATAACTCGCTACTTGCAAATTTTTGCAACGGATGAATTAATCATAGTTAATTTTAAAGAGGCTATAAATTCATTTGATTAAGCTCGACAGTTGAAATTACTTTGCGAAACTGCTGTCGTTATGAATATTTGCATCGCGTACACATTCTTATTAACGTGAATAATTAATACGCAGTACCTAACTGCAAAAAACCGAGTTAAATTTCCTTAAATGTCATTATCATTAAATGAAACTCATTATTATGTTTAATCTTTTGTTAGATTTCGGAGTGATTCATATAAGACTGAAATATGATCTATCTTTCAAAAAAGAATCATTAAAATTCATTCATAGCTGGCGATGTAATCGCGTGGTAAAAAACTTACAGTTGAATTGAGAAATTCCTTTTGAATGTGGTTAATAACAACTAAATTTTATCATATTATTATGTTTCCTGACAACTGTGAATTGAATATATTAAAAATTGTACAGTTTTATGTAAATATCACATTTTTAGTTAGGTTTTACTAATTTTTTTATACGCGTCGCCTCAAGACACCAAAATGGTGTATTGCCAACATGATATTAGGGTCATAAGTCATGGGATATGTGGTACATTTGTGTAAAAAAAATATGAAACAGAGAATCATCTAAAAAACCGACAATAATTTTATTATCAAGTGGTCCAGTTAAATAACATTTTGTTTTAGTTGATTTTTATTGATTTTTCAATAAACACTAAACTATTATTTTATTTTTAAAGTTGTTTGAACAAAACAAACATGCTTTGTAATTAAAAAACCAACTCTTTTTTAAATAGGTATAATGCCCGCAACTTCATCTGCGTTTTTATTTAATTATTATATATATTTCGAAAATGAAATTCTTAAATAAATTTAGCCCAAGTTATACCCTATTAGTGCTGTCTGCCAAAAATTATTATTATTGTACATTTATTTGCGCATATGCATGTAGAAAAAATATATTACATACAGATACATCAATATTATTAATTTCTATAGATTTATGAGGATATAGATATATCCAATTCTTGACACCACAAAACTGGTTTCGATGTTATAGAGCCTCAAAGATGAATTTAAATTACTATTTCAAACAAAAAAATGACCGAGCTAGGATTATATTTGACTAAAGTGATGGATGGGTTTGATATTATTAACGGTTACAATATTTTTATGGTTCCGTGGTCAGAATAATAGAGTAAGCTTAAAATTCAAAACCGCACAGATCCATCGGCATTGTCGTTGACACGGTGCACAATTCGGCTTGTAGTATAAAATATACTTATAAAGCTGAAGAGTTTCATGTTTATTTAAATATGCTTATATCTGAATCAAGCAATGAGCAAGGAATCACCGCCGCTCACCGCGCGGCGGTGATTCTCTGCTCTGTGGTCTGAACCAAATAGCTCGCTTATCATCCGAGGATGGTGTCAAAAGTCTTCGAAACCGGCGTGTTTGTATAAAGATATTAATGAACGTGGAGGAAGCTAGGCAGGTATGCAGGGATCGTGACACTTGGCACTAGGTACTCTCTACCTAACGTGCAAGGGACCGGGCGTGAAGATATGCTTGTATGTATGTAGTATATTCGCGTTAACTCATCGAATAAGCTTTGGCAGCAATACGCTATTTCTTTGATAATACTTCACTTGTGCACTTTAATCTAATTACCTATCACTTTAACTTATGAGTTATGATTTTAACTTAATAAACTTACGTTACATACTTCCCCGGCTTATTAACAATCTACTATTGAGTATGGAAAAATTGATTACAAAAAAGCATCATCACTACGTGGTATAAAACAATGACGCTGTCTCTGTCCCTATGTATGCTTAAATCTATAAAACTACGCAACGGAATTTGATGTGGTTTTCTTTAATAGATAGCTTGTTTAAAGAGGAAGGTTTTTATGTATATAACATGTATAGTATACCCGTGTGAGGCCGGGGCGGGTCACTAATGGTTTAAAAGTCTGAGAATTTAAAAGCTTAAGTTAATCTTGTAATTTACTTTAGTAACTTTTTAAATATGATATCTATTTTATTTTGTAATAAGTACTTTTTTTGTAAAAAAAATATCATTTGATGATTGAGGTTTGTAAAAAATTGTCATTTGATTGTCATTGAGGTTTTTTAAATGCTAAAACTACAAAATCATGTATGTATGTTTTATCAGTACATAAAAAATTATACAAAATGACAATAAAATTGACTATTCACTTAATATACATACGAAAATCAACAATTTGAAATAAAAAAATCCTTAGAGCAGGACGTAAATTATACATACTTTATACTTCATTCATAATGTATTGTGTATGACAAAACGTTAGCCGGGTGTGCTAGTAAATTACAAAAAGAAAAGTCATACAACCGACTTAAAAACAAAAGAGACGCAAAAAATTAAAAAAAAAAATTAAAAACGGAGAGAAAACTTATGGACTATGAAATAATGAAGTGGTTCCCATGGGAACAGAAAAAAACGAATATGCGGACGACTGGACACAACTAGAATTATACTAAAACAGGAATACTAAACAATAGCAAACACTGATGTTATGGCAGTAGTAATTACGTGAAAGAGGGTATTATAATATTGCAGAATATGGAGACGACAAAAATGCTTAAATGAACGTCTATGTGGTCGAGCCTAATTGTTGTCAGATTTTGACGAACGAGATCCTAGGTTCGGTTCGACTAAGCGTGGCTGTATAGGGTACCTATTCATAATCACATACATAATAGTGTACATATTCTGCTTGTCCCTTTGGAGAAATGGGTGAGACGATATTAATTTATTTATTTGCTTAAAATACTTGGAATATGTGCAATAAACATATATGTCTGTATATCCGGGTTTCTGTATTCTGGTACATGTTTAAGTATATAGTTGTCTAACATACATAAGAAAGCATGTTATTTACTTACTTTGACATGTGTTAGTTTAATTTGTCCAGGAATACCTTTTTATTGTTATTTAAACAAAAACTCCTAAATGGAGGTCTAAAAAATAATCATCCAAATTCATTCGATAGATTTTACGTAAAAAACCAAATTGACTAACAAAAAATAATTATAAAAATGCTCAGATTGTTTTTTTTCTATTCTATTATCTTCTTCTTTTCTCTTTAAGTACAAAACCCTAAACACAGGTCGAGGCTAAAATAGAAAGAAAAAAACAAAGGTTACAAACTGAACCCTATTACTAAGACTCCGCTGTTCATCTGTCTGTCATCAGGGTGTACGTATTGTTGTTGCCGCTATAATAACAAATACTAATAAATTAATAGCAAAAAAAAAAACTTTTTTAGAAAAAGCTTTTATTATTTTCCGAATTGCTCTCAAAGAACCCTTTTATTTGATATTGTAGAAGTGCTTTAAAAAAACTATTCCGCCATCTTTGTTGGTCCGCCATGTTGGATTTAGAATAATATGTTGGATAGTCATGTACCCGTGCATTGTCATCCAAACGAAACGTGTATACAAAAATTTCAGCTCAATTGGATGAAGTTATCTACTTCAAAATTGAATTGTAAGATTCCACCTGAACATACATACTTATATACATACAATGCAAGTAAAAGCTTTTAATAAAAACAGAATAAACTAAAACATATAGAGGGTGTTCCAATACGGAATACAGAACCCTTCGTGCGCGAGTCCTCTACGCACTTGTCCGGTTTTTTTATACAAGACTCACTATTCTATTGTTTTATTATCTGTGTAGATTAAACACGGATAATAATTTTACAAAATATTTTATGACAGTGACCTTTAAGCATAAGGCATAACAATAGGTATTCTTGAAATACAAAATGTTTGGGAACTAGAACCTTATTAATGACGTTGGTCAGCCATATTGGCGGGTCCAATGAAGTGAAAAATATGTATGTATGTAAAACAGTTCGTTTGATCAAATTTTTTTTTAATTAAAGCAGCAATTAATGTATACAAATGTATAATAGAACGTTAACTGATCGCTGTCTGTACCTACATGGAATTTATTTAAAAAATATAATAGGCGGGCTTAATATACGCAAGATAACTCAAAAAAATATTTTTTTACTTTAGAATAGAATAGAATAGAATAGAATTGTTTATCTTTATGTCGTATGTTTGTGCACGCTAATATCAGAAACGGCTTAACTGATTTGAATACCGTTTTCAAAAATATGCTGTGATGGCTTCCACTTAACATTTAAAGTTTATTTAATTTAAATCGGTTAAAAAATAAAGAAGTTATGTCAATTTATGTCTATCACGTAATATGTACCAATTTAAAAAGAGCTCTAGTATCATATCAATGGGATATTAAGTGGGGTTCAGCTAAGGCTAGAAATCGTCAATTGGACGCGACGTGGTCCCGCGTTGGGTATATGAATATAAATCAATACATCTATACAAATAAATAAAATGATGTTGTCTGTTTGTAATATTAAAATAAACGCTTTTTACTAAATGCAAATGTATATACCAAAATAATATTTTTTAGGTTTTTTGTCTATCTGTCTGTCTGTCTGTTTGTACCCACTAATCTCTGAAACGGCTGGACTGATTTTGAGGGGACTTCCGCTGGTACACAGATAATTTATTAAGGAACGGCTTAGGCTACTTTTATTATAGAATTATTAATAAAATAAACAGATTAAACAAAAACGCAGAGGATGTAGAAGGCACAGCCAGCTAAATGTAAAACTCATTGGTACATTCCGGGGTTTGAAGCTAGACCAACGAAATTAAAGTCCGGAGCGCGCACCACTAGGCTACTGAGGTTCAAATGATTAAAGCAGCAAACAAAACCTCTCCTATTAGAAGTCCATTATTCAAATGCATGAATAATGTTAAAATTACAATAATTGTTCCATCCCTGTACGTTTTCAAACTCATCGATAATATATTTGTTGAAGAACATCAGCTCCGGTAATTGGTGTGTCGCGTGAGTGAATACAATCTTGGGAATGTATGTGGACTCCTTAATGTATTGTTTATTAACTAGCTCACCCGGCGAACTACGTACCTGACACGGCTAATGACAGTTTATATGGCAACAAATCGATGTGATTTTTATGTATGTTTTTTGAAATTTTCTTCAGTTTTTCTCTTTAAGAATAATTACAAAAAAAAGGAGATCAGTCAAACCTGCTTAGGCAGCACATTCAAAAAGTTGTTTTTATTAGGGTTTCGTACTCAAGTGATTAAGACAGTGTCCGTCTGTCTGTATCTCGTATAATGTGTGATAGCTAGAGACAAGAAAATTTTCATAGATGATAATATATGTATTTCTGTTACATATGAAAACAAAATTTAAAAAAAAATTGTTTATTGGGTCCCATACAACAAACGTGATTTTCTTTTCAATTTTATAGATAGTGGTACAAAACCCTTCGTGCGCTAGTCTGACTTGCACTTGACCTGTTTTTTCTATAGATAAACCCCCAATGGTGGTAAGGTTAAAATGTTCACTTCGTGTAATCTATGGGTTATAAAAGGTATACCAAAGAAGCACTTATGTGTTATCAATTAAAGTATGAAAAGAATAAGCTCACGGGCCTCCTGATGGAAAGAAACAAACAACTGGCCCATAGACACCGTAGATCCTGTAGGTGCGTCACTGTCCGGATCGGAACACGACAATGTATTTATAGTAGCAGAAATAGGTAAGGTGGTGGATCCCTACCCGGACGAGTTGCTGCACAGCACTCTACCACCAGTGGTGATGTTAGAAGTGACCCAGTTCACCTATGTTACAAGCTGCCTGGTAGAAAGGCAGTTGGTCTATTCTACACAAGGGACCCGGACCAACCCGGGGTAACTCTTTATTTTAACTCTTTTAAATTGTATATCTAATATCGCAGTTACACAAAGCGAATAAGGATGGTTGTAGGTTGGGTTGACATTTTGATCGAAATGCTCGTGTATTATCCGAGGATGGTGTCAAGAGTCTCCAAAGCCGGCGTGTTTATATGAGGTGGAGGAAGCTAGACAAGTGTGTAGGAATCATGACACTTATTATTCGATACTCTCTGCCTAACTGGCAATATACTTGGCGTGAGGGTATGTATGTAAATTTGCAAGTATTCAATTATGGAACGAGGAGTCTCGAAACTAGTATGTGCTACATAGCTACTACAGCATAAATAGTAGGTATGTAGCCCATTAGATAAATTTACTGTTAGAAACTGTACAAAAATTACCATCGCCATTTTGGTTAACTTCAAATGTCACAACAATATATTTTGCGAGCTTTGTAAGTATGTCTATTTAAGATCCATAACAAAACATTCTCTATTTTTGGGTTTAGATTCCAGTGAACTTCGTCTCGTGTGGATGGCATGTGACTTAATTTCATAATATTCGAAATTTGAATTATTTTTTGAATTTTCAAAAAATAAAAAAAAATAGATTTTAACAATTATTATATTTTTATAGCTATTCCCAACGAAGACATCCAAAAACATAAGTCATAAAAATCGGTCCAGTCGTTTTTGAGTTATAGAAACTACTTATTTTGTTTTATGTATACATATTTCTCTTTCCGGTAGTTATCTCATAATTGAAGAATAAAATTACCGATTTCTTTTTTAAATTTTAAAATATTACAAAAATATATTTTAATAAATTATGTTTGTTCGTTCGTTCACGCGGAAGTTAAAATATTTAAAGAAAATTGCTATCATGTTTTGAAAATATTAAAGAAAATTTTTTTTAAACAATTTTCAACGGTTTAAGAGAAAACTACTATATTTATTTTGATTGAGTTTTAAAGATTCAGATCCTTGGTCAAATGATTAGCATAAATACCTGACCGTTGAGGCTTGGATTCGATATCTTTCTTTTTTTTTTTTTTTTTGTTGCCGCAGGGGAAATGCATTTACGCACTGACCGGGCCGCCGAAGCAACCCGAGTGTGGGGCTCGCAGCCTTTAGAAAGGCTGCCCTACCCACTAAAACCCCTGCGTCTGCCTCCTCTGTGCTAT
>DVZL01001721.1:0-16895 GCA_018236625.1 Lasaia peninsularis
GTTCGGGTGGAATCTTAGAATTCAATTTTGAAGTAGATATCTTCATCCGATTGAACTGAAATTTTGTATACACGTTTCGTTTGGATGACAATGCACGATGAGGTGTATGACATCATTTTTAATCCAATATGGCGGACCAACCAAGATGGCAGAATAGTTCTTTTTAAAGCATTTCTACAATATGGATATCAAATGAAAGGACTCATTGAGAGCAACTCGAAAAATAATAAATGCTTTTTCTAAAAATTTTTTTTGCTATTAATTTATCCTTACTGTAAGATAACAATAAATTATACTCTGTGTTCTATTCTTCTTCTTTTATTAATTTGAGCGTACTACAACATTAGACACCTTGTTGTAGTTTTACTTGGTGTTAGTCTGTGCACCTTAGAATAGTCCAACCGTCTTTGTCTCGCAAAAAGGCAACTACTGTCACTTACTGTCACTAAAACCGTGATGTTAAACTATTTTAAAATTTCGCGACGACTTTAGATTGCTTACCTATTTCTGCCGCTATAACGTTAGTGCTGACCGTTGACATGTTCTAAATAGATAATAAGCTTGCCAGCAAACTAAACTTTGCACGAGTCCTTACATTCCGGGCTTAGATTAGCAATGCACCAATAACATTGTGTCCCTAAGCTTTATTAATTTCAGTCATTACCTCTTAAGTTCGAGCGTAGTCGATGACCGACTTTACGCATGAGGTGCTTGGATCGATTCCCGGTTGGGCGACTTGTTCTAAGAGATTTTTTTACACTTTTATTGAAAAACATAACATTGCCTGGGGTCGGATTAGTATCCGATATGGCGACGGACTTGCCACCTGTCACATCTTCGGACCTGGGGTGTTAGAATGTGCACTATCATCTCGACGCAATCGTGTCGTTTTGCACGATTTGAAATGTCAAACTCAAAAATGTATACTAGGTTTTTTAAGTTTGACATTTCAAATCGTCGCGAGATGATAGTGCACATTCTAATCAAGCTGATATCGTCGGCTAATCGTATGTGCATATATTCCTCTGTTTATCCCTTAGGAGGAAATACGCGACGATATTTTATATAAAAACATCAAATAAAAACACTACACGATTTCCTTGACCTATCGTTAAGTCGGTAAAAGTTCCAAAATAAATTTCATTGATATTTTTTACAGGTTAAAGGCAAAGATCAAAGATACTTCTTGGCCGGGATCATAAGTTGGGGAGTCGGCTGTGGAGAGGCGAACTTACCCGGAGTTTGTACTAGAATATCAAAGTTCGTCCCCTGGATATTGCAAACTGTGAACTCTTAAATCAACACAAGTGTTGAACACTCAAAGTGAAGTGAAAAAACGTTGTAATATACACTATTCATCGTTGGCACTTGGTGGAGCTTCATTTTTATATTTTCATAAACTCCAAAGTAAATACAGTTCCACATTGATTTATATTAAACTATTATAATTCTGAAAATGTTGAATAAATCAATGTGGAACAGTACATGTGTTTTTAATGGAAATATTAAATAAAATTTATTGTAAAGTGATGTATTTAACATAAATAAAACAATTATTTTATAGACAAATTATATATAATTAACGTTTTTAATCGGTATCGAAACTGGATAAAAACTTGATTAATAATAAAACCTGTTAAATAGATAATAGCTCGATTAGTTAATCAAGTTATTAATTTTCAAAATGGCGTCACTAATTGGTTAATTAAGGACGCCATTTTGGAAATTTTTGTCCGCAGTAAAACTGCAGAAAATTTTAACAATTTCATTAGGACGTAAATATAGATGACTTTTTAAAAGTACCTACTTAATCAATCGCCATAAATTTAATTGTATGGTACCAGCTCTAATGTATGACCTATTATAAAAGACAACTATCATCAAAATGTACTTTCAATTGATGAAACAATGGCGTAAAAAAACATTTCGTATACTTTTTTGTTACGCTTTTTTAAGAATGCTTCAATTAGAAGTACATGTGAAATGAGATCTTCCTTTTCTTAAAGTCGGTTATTTAGTACTTTATAGTTTCCGGTTTCGATATTGATTTCGCTAGCTAATGTATTATATGGTTAGGTAGATAAAAAATGTAATTATTTACAAAAACAGGCATGCAGAAACAACAATAAAGGCGGGAAAAGACATTGTCCAGTTTTGGCTATTAAGTGGATAGATAATAAATCGTTTTAAGGAAAGATACAGATTATATTACTTGTCAAACGTCAAAGCGTACACAAAACTGAAAATAGTTTATATAAAAACTTTTCATTGACATTATTTTTTCAATGTGAACACAATTATAAACTCCATCTTTTGACAGACTTAAGAAACAAAATTAAGATTTTTTGTGTTTCAAAAATATTCCTTTTATAAATAAAAATAGTACATTAATACAAATTTGTGTGATTATTGAAATAATTGTTTAAAATTAAATAAATTAAATTAAATTAAATTGTTTAAAATAGATTTATGAAAAGTTTAAAATACTGTTCCTTAACAATTTTTATATGAACAAAAATGTTGAGGCATTTCAGTAAAGAAGAAAACTCAAAAGACAGCTTATAGGATTAAAGCTACTACTGTATCACTTTTAAATTACTGTTATTAAAAAGTTATCAATTAAAAAAAGTTAAGTTTTTGTGGTTATTTCATTAACGATTTAAAACCATTTATTTTTGAAAACTCATCGATTGCTAAATATTATTAACCTTTATATTCGGAAATATAAAATCTTAAAAAACATTAAATGACAAACAAAAATAATTTCACTTTAATTTGAAACATAGTATGTGTGCGTGTAACAAATACTTGTGTTTGTGTGTTATGTTTTATTTACTGGTTAAATATACTTTATAAGCATTATTATTTTAAAATATTAGCATGCTGCATTTCT
Organism: Lasaia peninsularis; assembly: GCA_018236625.1. Lineage (NCBI taxonomy): Eukaryota > Metazoa > Arthropoda > Insecta > Lepidoptera > Riodinidae > Lasaia > Lasaia peninsularis. The sequence continues at coordinate 2,894 of DVZL01001721.1, forward strand.
CCTACACATAAACTGTAAGTGTGCCAAATTTCATAATCCTACGTTCGCGCAATTAAGTAAAAAGGGGTCTAAGGTTTTTGCTTCACGTATTAATATAATGAAACAGTCCGATAAAATCAATAATTATTTATCCACAAGATAGCCAATAGGTCTAAAAAGACAATGTTATCTACAAGAAGAGTGCAAGTTACCTTCAAAAGTGTTGAAAACTTCAACATTTTGTGAGGCGTTCTATTAAAGGAACAATTCACTCAGGAGCTGTACAGAACTCGTTTATACGATTTTTTGTATAAAAGCATCAATGAGTGATAGAATAAGCTTCAGTTTAATAAACGCCCTTAAAGCACCGCTTACGAACTTTTTAAGTATGCTTAAAATCCTACGCACTTTATGAGTTTTTGTCATGAAGCTAAAAGTCTGGAAATCTGGATATTACACTCCTAACGAAAACCTATCGTTAATATTAATATCTGTCTTATTAGGGTCGGCTATCTTACTCTCAAAAGGCCGACTTGTTTCCACAAAACTCACAGTTTGGCCAGCTTAAAGTGAGTTAGCAATATTAACTACTTTTAGCTTCATGGTTTTTGTAAATAATATTAAAAATTACTCTTTTTTTCTTCTATTTTGATACATATAAACCTGCCAGCTTGTATTATACGCATTTTGTACCTAATTTATAATTGTTTAAGTAGAAATATAGTTTATTTTATGTTGATTTATATCATTAAAATACTTAATATCTATACCTCTTGCCGTAACTACTTATATATAAATACCAGTATTAGTAATTACTAATTTATTTCTCAGCACTTTTGTAAATAACACAGATAAACTGTTTTTTTTTTACAATTATTATAACAAATTATAGTTTTTTTATGAATTAAGACATATCTTCATATAGATTTAAGTTTTTAGAAAATGTGTATTATGTTGGAGATATAATATAAATAAAATAATAAACAAAAAAAGTTATTAAAGGGAAAATGTTGAAAATTTAAACTTAAATTACTTATTTGAACTCCCGAAAATGGTTATTTACATTTCTTAAATGTACCGCCGTTACAAAATTTTGTTTCATTTGTTCTTGCAATAAAGCGAGACCTTTCATTTATTAATTTAAATTTTTCCCCAACTCGAGCGAGTTTCGAAAGTAATCGAAACAAAGTCCTTTATAAATAAGATGAAATACTTAGATATATTTGTATAGATTAGTTAGTAATGAATCAAACAGTGTGAAAATTACCAAAACACAGTTTGTATTTAATATATGTAGTACATTCACATAATGTGTGCTCCAGTGATGTTTATAATATTATATTCTATAATTTTGTTTGAATGGATAGTTTATGATGTCGTTGAAGTTTGTTCGTTTGCACAATAATCTTGTTAATAATTAAATATTGACTCAATTATTTTGTGTTTTTTTCAATTGACCAAAAAAGGAAAATAAGAATAATTTGATTATTATTTTACAGAGTAAGCATATCACATTATTGTTTCTGTGTTCGGTGTACGACTTTGATGCATCGAAGTCCCAGGTTCGATTCCAGGTGTGGCGATGGATTTTCCACCTTTCGCATCATGGGACGACTTAATATCGTCGCCTAATCGTGGGTGCATATGTACAGCTAACCTTTTGTCTGTATGGACGTAGCTGTTTATACATATATACATGATACTATTTGCTTAGTTTGTCTGTAGATCTAACAAGAGGAGACTCCTGTGGCGTGTATGTATATACAAATACTAGTTTTCCACCTGTGGCTTCGCGTGAATTTTTTTAATAACATAGATAACTTTCAAAGAGCATATTTTTTTCTTATTTACAGAATACTTGCGTAAAATCATACCCTATTTTTAATATAGTCGGTGAAAAAGAAGCCTATGTGTTATTCTGATGGATAAGCTATATTACTGTGAAGTTTCATCTAAATCCGTCCAGTAATTTTTTCGTGATAACTTTGCAGTTTATGCACCGATTTTTGTGATTTTATTTATATTGGAAAACCGCTACTTCCAAAGTGGTTCTATATACGTTTGATTATTGCCGTCAAACGTATATAGATCCACATAGGCGTGCACACACATCAGGGCCTTAGTACCTTGGCTAATCGTGCGTGTTCTAGTATATCTACTGGACTTACGAGTCGTGGATGTACTAGCTCACCTCTGCCTACCCTTTCAGGGACAATAGGCGTGAAGGCATTTTTTTTCTCTTATGTTACTTGTGACTAATGTTCAGGTAACGCTTTGAGATTAATATGCAGACTGACTCCAAAACATTAGAGAACTAGCCGTGCCCATGACTTCCTTCACGATTGAATTTTATTAAACAAATAACCTATGTTACTCTTTATTACATCAGCTATCTGTCAGTGAAAGTCCCTTTAAAATCGCTTCAGTCGTTCCAGAGATTAACTAGAACAAACATACAGACTGACAAAGATTGTAAAAAATTTTTTTTGGTATATTATAGTTATAGTGTCTCAATAGTATACATTCAGTAAAAAGCTAATTTTAATTTTACAACAGACATTTCAATTTTATTTATTTTTATAGATTAAGTTCTACCAAAGGTACTTCGAAATTTCGAAGTACTCTCGGATTCAAAGTGCGACGATATTCAACTTGCACATAGGTACTATGTGACACATATTCTTGATTCAGAAACTATTCCGTAGGATTATTATAGTTACTAGCCATATTTCTTCTCTAGATCACAAACTTCTAGCGTGACAAGTTCCATTGTAATCGGTTCAGGCAAAGTAAATTGATTAATGAACATATCCAGTTTGACTGCGTCTCTATTTAATTATAATGTACATTAAGTACTAAAATTAAATTATACAATTAAAGTAGTCTAAGCTATTACTTATGAAATCAGCTGTCTGTCAGTAAAAGTCTCGTCAAAATCGGTTCAGCTGTTTCAGATATTAGCGGGTACAGACAAATGGACAAAAATTGTAAAAAATATTATTTAATATTACATACAGACACTCCAATTTTATTTTTTTGTAAAGATACAGAAACGTTACTAAAACCTAAAAAGTTCTTACAAAAAAAACCGCAAAAATTATATTATTTTTTAATTAAAAGCGTTTATTTCGAAAATAAAATAAATATAATTACGGCAAATCACAAGCAAATTTATTAGAAATACATTTTTGTACCTTAAAATATTAAAATATATTTTTATCATGCTAATATGCTAACGCCATGCCATGCCAAATACTTGCATCGGTACAAAAAGCCACGTTTGGAAGTTCTCCACTGATTTATCTTGATTTATAATCATGTACCCTTTGTACCATGAAGATACGATGCAGTCATAATAAAATAAAATTACCCGTTTAAAATCTGGGTCACAATTCTCAAATCCTGGATGAATAGCATCAGGTGTGTTCTTGCAATGGATACTATTAAGCTTGACATCATAAACGGCTATAGCTCTAGTGACTGGTGCTTTCGGAACACCAAATTCTAAATCTAATAACCAAGGTGTATTAGTTGTCACGTTTTCCAATTTACAAAATTCATCTATAATAGGATTTGGGTCGATTGTAAACATTCTTGGCGTAGGAAATAATTCTTTTGGTAAAGAAAAGTAAAATTCTATAACTTCATTACTATTTTCGAATTTAAATGTTTGTTTTGATTTTTTAACACTCTCTAATACAGGTTCAATATTTATATTAGGGTCATTTACTACTTCTGTAAAGTTTTGTGGCAGCGTCATTTCATAATTTTCTATTATATTTGATGTTTTATTAATATCATCTTCAATATCATATATCGCTTCATATTCGCATAATGCTGTATCCACACCAGCTTCTACGTGTGGTGTCACAGGCGAAATCATTGGTTCCACACCAACAAATGTATTGTATTGACACATATTAATACATGTTACTATTGGAGGAGCTACTATTGGTACCACATGAGCTACAACAGGTGTGTAAGCACCAACATTCAAGGCAATCATAGCATCATACTCGTTGTCTGCGACTGAACAATAATTATATATTTGAGGATATTGATATTGTGTACAGAAAGAGGGATCCCCAATATCATATGCCATTGTTGGATGTACGAACATTGCTGACTCATGAACGATTTCACACATTAGGGGTTTCGTCGAAGTGTTTAACAGTAAGTTTTCTTCGTAGTGGAACTTTTTAAACTTTTTTTTTGAACGCTTTTTAGCCATAAAATCTTGTTGTAACAATTGATTAACAATGTTTTCGATGTCTACAGAATCACTCTGCAATACAGACCCCAAAGCCATATCATTAAAAACTTTCTAAATATTTTCACTTTACATAATATTAAAAACAATTTTAAAACATATCATGCGGATAAGTGCCTTCAAAATTTATAAATATGTTTTCAAGTAGAATTTACTTTTGTCGATTCATAAAACTATTAAACCTTCACTTTTGAATCTTTTATAATGCGGGTAGATATTAATTTATTTTAGTCTTATAATGTCAAATATGTTTAGCACAGATTATTAAGATTCCTTTCAATGTTTTAGCGCCATTTAAGTATTTTTAATAAACGATATGTGACATTAGATACACCATTATGTCTATTTAACTATTTTGTAACTATTTTAGTATAACTGTCAATTTGTATTTATTATCTCTATCAAAACTAATCTCAGCTTATCAAAAATGTATTGGCATCCTTTTTTTAATTTGTCCAGGATATTATAAGTTTTAAATTTTTAGAAAAAAGTTCACAATCTTTTCTACTCGCAAAATTCACATTGTTTATTCAATTTGAAATCTTATGTCTACTACTTACGAAAACTGTACAATATTATGTTTAGTTTTTTTTGTGTAATTTGAGTAAATGGAAATAAATGAAACTTATATACATATATCTTCACGCCATTCCCCTTATGGAATAGGCAGAGAGTATGCCAAGTGTCACGATCTACTACATACGTCTACATACTCAACTTATCCTTCCCCCACATTACTTTCTTCTTACAAACACATCGGTTTCGGAGACTTTTGACACCACCATTAGTTTATACCAGTTATTTGGTCAGGAAATGGCAATGTTTGTGAAATAGGTATGTGTGTTAAAAGTTTGTTAGAAAAAAATATTAAGTTAAACCTACATATTCTACCACATTATGGTACGCAAATATTTCAAATAATAATTATTGATTATGGTGTAGATGAGCTAATATTATCTCCTATCAAAACACCAATGTGACATTATAGCCAAATCCAATATTTAAAAAAAGTCTCCGTTTAATTAATGCAAAAATAAATTAAGCATTGTAGCATTTTGGGTGTCATGTTTTTGTCATATTTATATATGAGGTTTATTTGTTTATTAAATATTTATTCATAATCTTATGGGATGTTGTCATTATCATCATAGATATTTGACTCCAATATTTCTTTCCATCATGTAACTTTTCCCTTTTCTAATTGCAACAAGTTATTTCATATCTATACGAATAAATAAAATTGGAGTGTATATGTGCTAAAATAGTATCTTTTAGAATTTTAGTTTGTTTTTATGGCTGTCTGTTTGTACCCACTAACCTTTGAAGCGGCTGGACCGATTTTGACGGGACTTTCACTGGCAGACAGTTGATGTAATAAACATAATAATGAATTAAATAAAACGCGTACGAAATCGCGGGCACAGCTAGTTAATAATATTAATAACAGCAAAAGGTACCTAAATGCTTGGAATAAGTACATATTTACTTTTATGTTATATAAAGTTTTTAAGGGCGGGCTTAAATACCAGCAAAATAATTACTGTTTGGCAGTTTTTATGGATAATCATATTTTTCGTGCTGGTCGGTACGCTCTTTACAGATTTTATAAAACCTTTGTCATCAGTATTTGGCATTATATAATTTAAAAAAATTGATCCCCCACCTCCATATACTGCCCGGGGAGGGATCCACCGCCTTACTCATTCCTGCCGCCATAATGACATTGTCGTGTTCTGGACCGGAGGTAGGGTAGCCGGTAGACTTGCACATAATGTCTAACAGCCCGATCATAGGGCAGCAACGCACCTACAACATCACATGGTGTCTATAGGACACCCGTGGACACAGGAGACCCGTGTGCCTGTTCGCTGTCTTATCCCATAAAAAATGGGCATGAGCGCCCACGATTAGCCAAAACAAACATTTACACTTCTAAATAATTGTTGTTTAATAATAGTTGAAAGTGCATAATCAATTTTAAAATATTTCATATTCTGAACAAAATGATTTACACTTGTAAATGAATGTTTTAAAATAAAACTTTTAGCAAATTTGGTATTCTTTTATTATGTTAAGTAGCAGCAACATTGGATTTTCCTATACTGGCTTCTAATAAAACTACGATAAACCACTCAAGCCATAATCAACCGTTTACAATTGGAATAAGAATGGAAATGGTTTGAACGAATTTTAACTTTTGCGTGGAACTTACAAATTCTTTAAGTAATTTCTTTTTCAGAAAATTGTTTTCCGCGTTCCAACTGGCCGTAACGATGTCATTCTACAGTTTCAACCATTGGTGTGGAATTTGACTAAAGCCATATAAAAACTATAACGTTAAATTTTCCAACTTGTTATTAAAACGTTTGAAAACAATTTAAACATGAAGTATAGGGTAATACGATATGTTCCAAATTCAAAATTTTAGAAATGAGTAATAGTAGGTATATTTACACATAAGGTCTAAAGGTCGTAGCTCACTTACACGTTCCTGCTACCCCTCGCTTAAAAATACCATTCAAATATGGGCTTTAAGGCATGACCTTGCGATATAGTTTATAATGACAACACAATTTAGCCGCCTGATCAGCGTCTGCTGCGTTGCCATTGTAAAATATATCGAAAGCTCATGCCTTAAAGCGAGGCGTAGCAGGAACGTGTAAGTGAGCTACGACCTTAACAGTCCAACCACAGGGCAGCGGCGTACCTACAACTACTACCTACCAATGCTGTGGTAAGCTTGTGGATAAACCGATGTAAGGTTTTAGCAGGACTTTTTGTAATCATTCTTATATTTTGGTTTTTTATCGTACGAAATTAAGAACGATTTTTTCGAATAAACGAACTCTAACTTTTAAGATATAAAAAAGAACAAGAACACTTGATGGCAAGAGGTAACCATGTACTACCAAAGATGTTATAGGTTCGGTGCTGTTCTCTCTATATGCCTATAGCTTTGTAATCATCACAACAAAGTACAAAAGAAAGTCGCTTTCTGCTGTCTTTGCCTCTGTATACACAGATCTATAAAACTACTTAACGAATTTTGATGTCTTCAGCATATAACAGGCTTAATATTCTAATGAAAAGCCGGGGTGAGTCACTAGTCTATGTTAACTCTTAAAATAAGTTGTAATTGGAGAGACAAAACATTTTAATTGATTTTAATAAAATTAAATAATTAATACATATTCACAGTGTTCCCGAAGTGTTCAGCTCCACGATTATTTATTAGAACGTGTAAACGATTAAATTCAATATTTACACAACAGCTAATGAACATTTCAATCCAAAAGCTGACGGAATATTTGCCGGTGATTAATTAATATTAAAATCGTGTTAGTCGGTAAAATATTCGACAAAAATAACGGATACATATACATATACGAATTTATTACTCAGATATGCGTCAATGCTGATCTCAAAGTCGGTACATGTCTATTTGATTAAGCCCTAGCTACTAAACCCCTAAATTACGATTAGCGTATACTGAGTTTTCAACCAATATCCTTTGTCAAAACCCAAGTGCCTCCACTTATGAATGAACATTCGATACCATGAATACCGCATATAGTTTAGAAATTTGAAGGTAGTGTGTATTTTAATTGATCTGTGCTCGGCCTAGTCGGTGTCTGACTTCGACGCACGAGGGTTTGGGTTTCATTCGGGGAAGGGAACGATTTAGTGCTCGTCATTGTTGTGTTCTGGTTTGGAAGCTAGGGTAGCTGGTAAACTTAATCACGCAAGAGGCTTACCATCCCAGCCTCAGGTTGGCAATGCACCATTTCCATCTTTGGTGTCTATAGGTGACGTGTATTTCTTATGTAGGACATCCGTCTGCTTGTTTGTCTTCCAATATTATAAAAAAAATTGATATTCCTTGACCAAAATTGCTCGGATGTTATTCAAGGGTAGTATTTGGAGTCTCCGAAATCGAATGAAGTAAACTTAAGAATATACTAATCCTTACTAATATTATAAATGCGAAAGTAACTCTATCTGTTTCTCTGTTTGTCTGCTACGCTTTGACGCCTAAACCACTGAACCAATTTTGATGAAATTTAGTACAGAGATAGAGGTGAACTTGAGGAAGGACATAGGCTACTTTTTAACCGACTATATTAAAAAGAGGGTATGTTTTTACGCAATAAGTATTATAAGTCGGAAAAGTGTCTGTGTTATTAAAACTTTTCACGCTGGTGAAGCCGCGGGTGGAAAGCTAGTTAATAATATATTAATAAACCTAATAATATATATTAATAATAAAAAAAAGTTTCCATAGATTATTAAAATCAATAAAGACGTCGAGACGAGCGATCTTAAAGTCATATATACTCGTATTATGTTTAAACATTTATGAACAGTTACTCTTTGGTTTAATTAATAAACAAAACTAACAACAAAGCACAAAATAAACACGCTAAAACTCTAATTGGTCTCATGCAGTCTACTCATTAAAAGTTTTTGTGAGTCAACATTTTGTAGAACGGTATTCCTAGGTTTTACATAAGTACTAAATCCAACCTATTATATAAGAATACTAGCTGTGCCTGTGACTTTATCCGCGTTTTTATTTAAATGTTTTATTTTACAAAAAAGTACCTTCACGCCTATTATTCCCGAAGGGGTATACAGAGATGTGCTAGTATATCCACGACTCGTAAGTCCGGTAGATATACTAGAACATCCACGATTAGCCAAGGTAGTAGTACCCTGATGTGATAGGTGGCAAGCCTATTGCCACTCGGGCACATCCCAATCCCGGGCAATGTAATGCTCAATTACTCAAAAAAATCCGAAAACATTTTTAAGAAAAGTCGCCTGACCTGGGAATTGAACCCAGGAACACGCGCAGCTAACGGTCTTAACAGGCGACAGCCGTAGCGTTACACCACGGAGGTATTTATTATACACATTTCTAAAACGAAAGTCTAAAATAAAAGTAGCCTAAGCAATTTCCTTATAAATAAGTTATCTGCCAGTGAAAGTCCCGTCGAAATCGATCCAGCCGTTTCAGAGATTAGTGGGTACAAACAGACATACCGGTATATATCTCATTGCCTACCTCTTTCAGGACATCAATTTTATTTAAGTATTTGTTTAGATATCTATGTACTTGTTAAATTATTATAATATTAACAGATTTCCGTGTATCACCACAAACTTTTTTACTTTTTTTACTGTTTCGTTGTCTTGTAATATTGGAAATATAACAATTATTGTTTTAGGGTTCCTTACTGAAACAGTAAAAATGAAACCCTGTTACAGAAATTTCGCTATCTATCTGACTGTTAGCAGGATGTATCCCGTGAACGATAACTAAGCAGTTGAACATTTTCACAGACAATGTATTTCTGTTGCCGCTACAACAACCAATTTTAAACGGAATGTAATAAATATAGTACCTACACGCCTATCATCCCCGAAAGGGTAGGTAGAGGTGTGCTTGTGTATACACGACTCGTAAGTCCAGTAAGTAAGAAAAGTTGTCCGACCTGGGAATTGGACCTGGGACCCTACGTGGCTAACGGTCTTAAAAGGCGACACCTCTACCGTTAGGTACACCACAGAGGCGATGTAATAAATATGTTAGGGTAATCCCATACAAAAAAGAGTGCTCATTTTATAAATAATCATAAGGAACCCTTCGTGTTCAAGTTTGACTCGCATTGGCCGGTTTCTTTTATTAAATTAAAATACTCTAAGCTTTCAACTTTATTTTATAAAACTGATTATTCTTTGAATTGGAAATCACAATCCGAATTATTAAAAATACTCCCTTTAAACGAAATAATAAAAAAAAGATTTCTTATTACACAATAAAGTATCATCTGCTGGGTGGAAAATTTAAAATAATGCTATGGATAAAGTTAAAAGAATCCTTATTTTCTGGGAAAATATCTAAAATGTTCGCATAAAACTCTCCTTTGACCGTTCCTAGCGTACGAGACCAGTCCACCGCAGTTTAATGTCGAGGTTCAAAAGACAGGTGAAAGCGTTTTCATTAGTGTCAGAAAATTCTTAAAAACTTATTTAACGCTTTTCCTATAAAAAAAGGATATTGAAATAGATATTTCTTGTCAAACTATCTATGGGTAAATCCACGACTCGTGAATCCAGTAGGTACATATACTAGAACACCCACGATTAGTCAAGGTACTAGGGCTCTGATGTGATAGGTGGCAAGGCTATCGCCACTTCGGGCATATTTCAATCTCGGGCAACGTAATGCTTACTCAGAGTAATCTGAAAAGTAATTAAGAAAAGTTGCGTGTGTGTTTTAGCACCTCTGCCTACCTCTTCAGGGATAATAGGCATGAAGGTACTTTTTTGCTGTCTATGTATATACGTATTGACCTATCAACACACAGGCAAAATCTTAGGATTACGAATTCAACATTTCACACATTTACTCACGTCTATTAATTTTCAAAATTTAATCCCCAAGGGGATGATAGATAAAAAATGTTTCATAAACTAAATAAAACTTTTGAAGAAGAAGAAGATAAGGGTGTGACAATATATTTTTTAAGAAATTAAAAAGCAGATAAGAAAATAGGCAACAATGATAGAAAAAAATGTCACGCTGTCTTTCGAAATATTTAAAAACCCACTATCAGTTTTCGTGCAACTAAAAATAACGTATATCAGCGCTTGCGGTTTTAAAAAACGTGTTATATTACCAAAATTTTTAAATTGATATATAAGTCATACGTTTTTTTCAGATTTGTCACCTTCTTATCATAAAAAGTAATGATACGTCGAACACTTATTTTGCCATATAACACATTCAGCTCCTTTCTTGACCGAACAATTGGCAAAGTCCAAGTTCAATTCACGAACGAGGGGTATCGTATCTTATCCATCATTTATGAAATCATCAAAAAACGTACTTTAAATATCGTAGAAGCATAATTATACAAGTTACGAGAAACATTTAAAAAAATCTGTTTATATCAATAGAACTAAACTATAACACAAACTCATTATTCCAAAATTCCGTCGGTCATTCTTTGTATAGGAGCCCCTTTAAATATCTACTTTGTTCTGATTTTAGTATTTGTTGTTACAGCGGCAACAGAAACTCATCATCTGTATAAATTTCAACTGCCCAGCTATCACGTTTCATGAGATACAGCCTGTTGACAGACAGACAAACAGATAGACGGACAGCGGAGTCTTAGTAATACGAATATACGGTACGAAATCTCCATATGTTGATTTTAAATCTATCAACCACTAGGAACAATAACAATCTATTTTTGTTAACTTAGGCAAATGTAATAAAAGAAGACATTACAAGTCTTGACCTCTCAATTTTATGACTTGGACCATGTAAAAGTCCAATTGTTCGTACGTTCTTTGTCTCCAAAGCGTTAGAAGTTTTCAGACGAAAAAACTAAGACCCTATCGTACTGAAATTTTGTAGACTATTGGCTATTCGACGATTCGAATTTAAATCCTAATGAAAATCTACATTTGGAAAAATTGAATCGTGAACTCGTTGAATTGAAAATAATATTGAAATTGAGAAAAAACAATTGGTTAAATTTTCGGTTGATAAAGACGTTGAATCGTTTTTTTAAACTGAATTTTGTTAATAAAACTTTACACTTATAAATATTATTATCTTTTTAAATATATTACTACTAGCGACTCGCCCCGGTTTCGCACGGGTATATTATACATGTTATATGCATAAAAACCTTCCTCTTGAATCACTCCATCTATTAATAAAAACCGCATCATAATACGTTGCGTAGTTTTGAAGATTTAAGCATACATAGGGACAGACAGAGAAAGTGACTTTGTTTTATAATATGTAATGATAATCGTCTCATTCCGCGTACTTTTATGGGTATAAAAGAAACCCTATTACTAAGACCGCTCCGTTGTCCTTCTTTCTGTCTGTCTGTTTGTCCGTCTGTCTAGCTGCATCAGTCTCATGAAGCATGATAGAAAGACAGATAAAATTTTAACAGATGAAGTAATGTCTCGGTTTTACAAAGGGGTACGATACTATAAATATATATCGTAAGTTTACTGAGTGCATACGTATATTTACAAGGTACATATACCAAAACATTTTTTAGAATTTTTGTGTCTGTCTGTTTGTACCCGCTAATCTCTGACACTCTGAAATTCACTGGTAGACAGCTAATGTAATAAGGAACGGTTTAGGTTACTTTTATTTTAAAATTTGATTTTAGAAATGTGTAAAATAAAACAATTAAATAAAAACGCGCACGAAGTCGCAGGCACAGCTAGTATGAAATAAAGTATTTAAAGGGACTCCCATATTAAAATTTAGAATAAAGTAAGCATTAAAAGGAGCTCCCATAAAAATAACGACCCGATTCTCTAATAGATGTCACTATACAAATTTAGATCGCGCTTGATTTATTACCAGAATATTTAGTCACATTCTCACTTCAAAACTAATATATGTCGAGGTAAATCTAGACCGACGACGAAAATATTTATGAATAAATAAATTAAATATCGTCACGCCTTCATCCCCGAAGGGTTAGACAGAGATACATATTTATGCATCCACGATTAGCCGACGGTATTAAGTCCCATGATATGACAGTGTGGCAAATTTCTAAGTATATCGGGCAAAAATCCACAATGTGGCATAGTAATGCTTTTCTGATAAACTGAAAAAGAACATAAGAACAATTTTCCCTACCCGGGAATCGAACTCGAGTCCTTGTGGATCAAAATCGGACACCGACTACTCTCGACCACGGATACATACTACCTTCAAATTCATAATATAGTTTTAGTATAGGATCCCGCTACGCTAAAACAATTCAGCCCAGAATAAAATTAACTTTTTTTTTATTATACTGGATCGGTTAACAACACATTGTAACAACTCTTAGATATAAACGAAATTAATGAATGAAACTGAAATAAAGATAATTTTATTAAGAACACGGTATTATAGGGATGTCTGCAAAAACCTGTCCACCTCCAGAGTAGTGACGGGAAATTAATAGTCAACCTAACGTTTGTATATTCTATAGGTTATCATGTTTTCAATTGTAATGGAATTTGTTAATTAACAAAATTAGTGTAAAATAAAAAAGAATGTTAATAATATTCTGGATTTATTTTTTTTTAGATTACTCATTCGCATATATTAATTGACATATTTTATTTGATAAAAAATATCTTTCATTCATTAACCAGCTCGGAGATCTTTTTATTGCGGGATCTTAGGCCATAATATATAAATCTGCAATATTCATAATATCGAAGGTCATTATTCACAAGTGGAGGCACTTGGGTTTTGACAAAGGATATTGGTTGTAACGTCAATTAGAGTTTAGGGATTTCAGTACTTAGTGCTTAATTTATTAGTGATGTGCTGGATATCAGTAACCGTATCCCCGCCCATATTCGAGAAATAAAATTCGTATCTGTTATTTTTTGGTGAATTTATTCCAATAATGAATGAATTCTGAGTAGGTAGGTACTTTATTGCACCCGAAAAAACTAAAACACCACTATGTAGTAGAATATGTTTGTACAATAAAATACTTTTTGTAACAACTTATTAGAACACGCCATATTCCGCAAACCAATAGTTTACATTTCACTTTATTTCACACTGTGAAGAAAATCTTATAATTATTAATTTAAATACCTTATCCGTACTAATATTATAAATGCGAAAGTTACTCTGTCTGTCTGTCTGTATGTTACGCTTTCACGCCTAAACCACTGAACCGATTTTGATGAAAT